>OZ038493.1:106889211-107064211 GCA_964036315.1 Acanthosepion esculentum
CTTTCTCTCCTGTTATCTTTCACCTTGACTAACTTGTTGATTTCGCGCACTCTGTTGCTTTTCTTTTCATAAATACTCCCTTTCCCCCCCTTTCTCGTGTTCTAATCGTCTTTTCTTTTTCTAAACCAATTTTTATCTTATTCTTTCTATCCTTTTCTATCTAATTCAATATTATATTTTGTCCATATATCTTCCTCATTTTTCTCTTTTGTTCGATAAAATAAATACAATAAACTTGAATTCTCTGACATTCCGATGAAGTAAGGAAATAATTTCAAAAACTCATAATGAAATACTGCTTTTGCTAAGACCCCAGTTCTGTAGACGTACATTTATCAAGATGACCTTTCACCGCATCAGAGCTACTACAATAACAGGTTTTCTGTCTTGAATGTCACCCCAAGGAACGCCGATAAATTCCAATGATATGAACCGCTACGCTTTGCTAAACATACTTAGACAGGAAGTCTCTTTATTAGCGCATGCGTGCATCTCGTCACAAATGACAAGTGACACATGGACATTCTTTACATTTTTATTTTTTCATTACCTTTTGTATTTTTCTTTTCTCTATACAAAAATATAAAACTTGGGAAGGTATATATATATATATATATATATATATATATATATATATATATATATATGTGTGTGTGTGTGTGTGTGTGTGTGTGCTTAATTGTGCTTTCAGCCTCTGAACATAGGACTGACTATGATTATTTTCGTTGATAAATGGCCAAGACAAATGGTTGCATGGCTTATACAGACTTCTGTCATATTCATGTAAGCTGATTTCTCTACCCTTTGAAGTGCATTAATCAATTATTTAGGCCCCATCCCAAATGGGGTGATGTGTTCTTTTTTTGCCCAAAATATTCGTCCATGGAACTCATTTGGTGCCTTTCTTGCTTGACAGCGCCCCTTTTAAAAATTATGACACAAAAATGGTCAGGAAACCGAGACCTTTAGTTCACTTGCTTTGTTCCATGAGACATTACTTGCCTTGTTTAAACTATCTGAACATAGCGAAAACTTACACAAATACGTCATCAAATCAAAACTTCCATTTTTTTCTGAAAGTTTATGTAAATTTAGCAAAAGCTGTGGTGACGGATAAATGATACTATAAATTTAAATGATAAAAGAACTTGTCTATTAAATTAAGGAATCTTCTTATCTTTTACAGTTTCGAACTTGTTTCACTTGAACAGTTACGACTGAGTAGTGGGTTCGATCCTCACCATGTGTTGCACACTTTGGTTCTTGTGCCATATCTAAACTACGCTTAGAAAATCATTTTGGGCACCTTGATGTGGTGTAATGGTTAGCAAGTCTCACTCGACCAGTTACGACTGAGTAGTTGGTTTGATCCTCACCGTGTGTTTCCCACTTTCGACGTTGTGCCACATCTAAGCTACACTTAGAAAATCCAAATCTTCCGCAGCCCATGCCACGGAAGAATCATCATCTCTCAGTTGCCTCTCTGACTTCGGGCGACAGAGACGCAGCTGAGACAAAATAAATGCTGTGAGGTGTCCGGTCTCGGGGAATAGATGTCCATGGCTGCACTTCCCCTCACTGCACTAAAGAGGGGAGATCGGTAGCCATACTGAGGCCAGCGCAATCGTCGGTTATGATGGCTGGGCAATTTTTGTCCTTGGCTCGAGTGCATGCGCTCGGGTTCCACACGTTAAACACGATCATATGTCACATCTCTTTTCAGTGGGGAGACCACAGTGAGTGTCCAAATTTGTTTCTGTAAAAATAACTGACAAGAAAACATAATTCGTATTTAGTTTACAGTAATTATTAAATTTTCATGTTTATTTTAAAATTTTATCAAACTGTAAAGTAATTTTAATTGTGCGCAAATGTTTCTGGCTTCTTTTATATTTTAATAGTTTTCTACTGTGTCGGAAAATCAAACCGTGGAGATGGAAATTGGAAAACACTCAACTGTCGTTTAAAAAAAGTAATAGCAATTCACATATATTAAAGAAGGATGTGGAGAGCCGTGTTCACGTACATCCTGAGCAGGCATGGAATTAAAAGAAAGAAGACTTCTGACGTACAAGATATTTTTAAGTATTTAAATAGCAAGTAAACATAAATGCTTCCAATCTAAGGATCCACGGCTAAATGATAACATCCGGGGAACACTACTGCATACTTTAGAATATAAAGAAGATTCTTAAGGTTGCTTCATCAAAATAGATTTCAGTATAATTCTTAAATAGTTTCTTTTCTCGCACTTCCCATCTGTGGAACTCCTTTCTGTTTACTTGCTTCCCTGATAAATACAACCTTCAAAAATTTAAATGGAACGTCAATCGCCGTCTTCTATCTTCTTGAACCCCGTTCAGCTTTATCCCTTCCTCGGTCCCCACTATACCCAGTCTTTTCTCTCACTTTCATTCTCTGTAACACCATGCGTCTTAGTGGCATTCATGCCTAGCTTTTGGTGAAGTAATTAAAAGAATAGAAAACAAACTAATTCTGAATTTGAACTTGGCTCGCTGACTCCACTCTTCATGCCGCTACACCAAACACACATCCTGTAGCGGTTAGTTACTCCTTAAAATCAGATTTAGATTTTCAAGCTGAGGTTAAATCTGAATGACCATGTAAAATGATTTATGTCTAATGGGTGTATTTTGCTGTATAAATATTGCAAAATTTTTAGTTTGAGGGGCTGGCTGTTAATGACCATAAAGAGAAATCTGAATTCTATCACTGAAGTTGTAAATTCTCGCATTATTCGAAATGTAGGTTGGATAAAGAATAAAAAGCTGAACTCCGAACAAAGTTTTCTTCACGCCTTTTGTGCTACTACTGTTTCTGTTTGCCAGCGCGAATAAAAGTGCGGTTAGCTGGTCGCCTTTTAAAAACAATTGGTTTAACCTACATAAAGCACGTAGATTTAACCATCTACAGAATACATGTATATATAACCATGTGAATGGATCTGGTACCTTGCCATCATTCACCACGCTTAAAATTGACTTATTACATTGATATGTAAAACTATAAACTTAAGGTTGCTTCATCAAAATAGATTTCAGTATAATTTTTAAACAGTTTTTTTCTCACTTTCTTATGGAACTCACTGATGTTCACTTGCTTCCTTCATAACTACAATCTTCAACAATGTAAATTCAACGTCAATCGACATATTCTTTCTTCTTGTTCATCTTTTGCCTCAGTCCTCCCTATACTCTTTCACTTTCACCTCTTGTGCATTTCAGAGGACAGATAGTCATAATAACATCACATTGAACGCAATGTTATATTTGTACAGTTGTCTTTGCAGTTATTGTTTAGAGCGTCTTATTCTATGGCAAATATGCTAATGAAAAAAGTGATACCGGATTTTAAATCGCTAAGTACGTTCCAAATGTTTAAATTTGACAGATAAAGAGCGAAATATTCTAGAAACATTCTCCCTGAAAAGAATAGTTTCAAAGAGAATTTTTTCTGATCTACTTACGACGTAAATTCAAATGTACCTTGTTTCAGACTGGGCAAAGTTTTGAAAATATTTATTAAGTGTGTACAAATGTCTCCAGCGATCTCTTTTGAAAGCTGATGATTAATACATATTTGAAAATTGGTTTCTTGGTGCAATCTTTGCATAGACCTAATACTTTTTGGGTACATCTTTACTAACACGTTTGTTAGCAAAGAGTTGCTCACACAAACCAATTAATTCATTGACTTCGATATTCTCTGCTATTTCAACAGACTATCGTATGATGAGTAAATAATTGGATATGCTTCATGACCGAGATGGTCCCCCGGCTTTGTAGGATAACGTCGACTGTATGGTGAGGAACTGCTTATATATATATATATATATATATATATATATATATATATATATATATATATATATATATATATATATATATAATGTAAAGTAAAATGGAAAATAATAAATAGAACTAGAACATGTAAAACCTGGGATGACCCATGCCCTCTGTGCCTACACGAAAAACTGCACATAATTAGATGTCTAAATAGTGAAAAGTTACTAAACCATAGACATGAGTTAACGGTGTTCTGTCGTCATCAAATGATTTTCGCATTAAATAATTAATAAATAGATTTAAACAAATTAAGTCCATAATTTAAAAGCCTTAAAAAACTCAGCCCAATAATTATTGAGAAAAACCCTTTGATAAAAAAAGCCATGTAAATAAACAAATAAACAAACAGATCAAATAGATAATAATGAAACATAACCTTCTAGTCACTCAACGACTCAAGGCAAACCCATAAATAAAAAAGACGCCGTCTGACTAGCATAAGCCAAAACCACTCTGGACATAGAATCACCATTGTAACTTGATACGCTTTTTTAGAAAGGGACTGGCCTGTAGATAAAAATTAATTCTTAATTCTTAGCCTCTTAAACCACCAAACTTCAACGGCCGAAACTAGCCGTTTACATAGCAACAAATGTTCCAATGATACCGTAGTTATAAACACCAGCTAACCAAAAGATAGCTTATTCCCAAATTCTCGCTTGACAAGGAAGCGGGTCCAGACGCCTTAACTCTTCATAACTTAAAAAATTATGTTAGGGGTCTCGGCTCTCGCTTTTGAAACATGAGAGCTCTTATGTAGCGGAGGAATCATATTTTTAAAAACTAAAAATATTATTATAATATATATATATATATATATATATATATATATATATATATATATATATATATATATATATATATATATGATGTTGTCATCCACAGACTGGATATATTGTCATCCTCAAGCCAGGATCTAAACCCGACTAATTTGGCATCAGTCAGAAATTTTTCCTCTAGGCTATCAGCTCCCGGCAGAGTAGGAGATGAATTCTTACGTATTTATTTTTGAATAAACAAGTAAGTGTGCTCGGTTCATAGAAGAGCTTTGCATTATCAGCAGTATATATATATATATATATATATATATATATATATATATATATATATATATATTTATATATATATATATATATATATATATATAGAGAGAGAGAGAGAGAGAGAGATGGGGGAGTACAAAATTATTTATTATGTGGTGTTTATTAATGTTAAATGATTGCCGAAAAAGTAAAAAATAATACAATTTTTGTCTCATCTTTTACTTTTAATTACTTCCCATTAGCAGAGCACATTCTGGTTAAGATATAAAACTGTTTAAGATCCTATGTATTAAGTCAAATCAACCGCCATTCTGTAAGCAGAAGGAATGATTGCTCAGCATTAATGTAATCTCTTTGTGATTTATATTCCTAAATTTCTGGTAACATTTTCCCATTCCCCTTTTTTAGATGTTGTGCACATATGTTTTGTCGTTGATTGAGTTCTGAAGAATGAGGATCGATAACCGGTTAACTTGTTTTTGTTTCTTTTTTATTTTATTTTTCGATTCATCATTTTATGATAAGTAATAATCTTCTTCCCATTTGTTTTAATATATTTGTATATATTTTGTGAATGTATATTCGTTTTATCCGTTTTAAAGCCATTATGGGCGTGCGCGCACACACACAGACGCATACACACGCAAGCACACATACCCAGATGCCCAGACACCCACACACACGAGAGAGAGAGATAGAGAGAAAAAGAAAGAAAGAACGAAAGAAAGATAGAGACGCCCCGAAAGTAATGCCTTCCGTTTAGTTCTACGGGAAACAAATCAAATACAGGAAGCACAATATCATTGAATAGAACATATTTGCAGCGACAAAACACCATTATTCAACAGTGACAATCATTGGCTTACTATAAATACCTTTCTATTCTCTGCTGAAAAGCATTACCCACAGCCTAACTACACTCTCAACCACGGTTTTGTTTTTGCAAACGTTTACCGTGTATATTATTTTGTGTCAGTATGGTTTACCCTATACAAAGCCCGTTTATACTGATATGAGGGGAAGATAACGGTAACAAAGCAAATGAAACATCACGGGCTATTGTTTGGAGGTTCCAACTTCTACTGCTAATATACCTAATAAACTCAGACATTTATTTCCGTGGGCATCTTGTGTGTGTATGTGTGTAGAGGGAGAGAGAGGGGGAAAGAAATAATATTTCTATTCCTTTGAAGTCTTCTTTTATATGTCGTATCCCTTCAGGACATAGACGATTATGGTCCTCCACATCATCCTGCCCCTTGTATTTCTTAATAAGTTTTGTGTTTTTGTTATTTCTGCTAAACCCTGTTCTACCATCAATTTACTCAAGCTCATCAAATATGTCACGCGCTGCTTTCTTCTGTCCTTCTTTCCCTCAGTGTGTCCTGTGAGTATCAGAATTTCCAAGCTCTCCTTTCTCATTGTGGGCCCCAGAAACTTCAACTGTCTCTTCTTGATGTTAAGTATAAGTTTCCATTTTCTCCAAAACCTCGTTGTTGGTCACATGTTCGGTCCATGGTATCCTCAACATCTTTCTGCAGAACCCCATTTCTTTTGCTTCAAATCTTCACCTTTGAAGAGATTGTCCAGCATTTGTCGCCATACAGGAGTAAAGATATCACGTAATATGTTACCTGAATGAGCGCTGTATCCGAAAAACTTGAAAACGGAAGATAAGTGTGTGCACACATGTGGTTTGTATTAAGAAGTTTGCTAAAGGAAATTATGAAGTTTGTAAGAATATCCTCAAAATAATATTCAGAAGCTAAGACACACGTATTCAGATATTTTTATTTAAGAACACATGAATACGTCGAAGGATTCAAAGAATCATCTATCCTGGGTATGACGATAAACAATATCCAGCAGGAAGGCCTCTGATCTGGAGGTTTTGAGGAGCGTGGAACTATCTCTTAATTGCAGTCGTTCCCAGGTCCACCATGATCCGGAATGGTAGCCCTTGTTAGGGTCCCAGCTATAGGCAAATAGTTAACCCTCAAGCTGGGGTCAAAACACTATGAAAGTGTAAAAATAGGTTTTAATACCAACAAAAAGTATTACCAGCACACATTTAAAAAAAAATATTACCAGAAAAATATTAATACCCGCAGCATATTTTTGAAAAAGAAAAATATTACCAGCAATACTGTTGTGGTGGGATCCACCTAATCTGCATAGGTGACTACCAACTATATAAATAATGGTTGATACCGGAAGACGAGGAAGTGGAATCCCGAGATTTTCTGTTCGTCTTACGTGTTTTTTGGACCAGCTATAAGCTAAGTTGGAAAGTTACATTTTTTTAAATTTGCACGCATTTTGTGAACCCTTTCTTTCCGTTTTTTTTTAATTTGTACGCATTTTTGAACCCTTTCTTTCTTTTTTTGAACACTTTCTTTTTTCAGTTTGATATTTGTTTAGTTTTTTAGTTCTTTTATTTTGCTGTTACCCTCCCCGACTTTTATTTGATTCTGTTCTTTTTCGTTTACTGTTCATTGTTGGTTTTATTTATTTTTCCCGGATTTCGGTCCGACCTTTTTTATTTTGGTTTTATTTATTTGTTAAAAATTTCTGCTTAAAAAAAAAAAAAAAAGAAAAAAAAAGAAAAGTGTGAGAAAAGAAATTTTAGTCAGCCGCGGTGAACTTTGTTCACCAAAATGGCTGAGAAAAACATTGACACTCCAGCTACACCGTTAACAATACCGGTGTCAGCTGAAAAAACGGCCTGGAGCCAAAATAGCCCGCTAAAAAAGGATGGCGTATTTTACGCAAACGAAAGAATTCGTCTCCAAGAAACCTTCAGTGGCAATGAATTCTTAACAATCACCGAGGCATTCGAGGAGGTGAAACCTCGTACCATTTCTTTGCTCACCTCGGATGTCAGGACTCATAAGCTGGTTGGAGTGAGCAGGGAGGGTATGGAGGAGGCCCTGAAGGCGTTAGGCATTTGTCCGAAAATTTTAGCACGAAGAACAAATGCTCTATGGGACCTCCTCCTACACACAGAAGAACAAGCCAAGAAATTAGCCGGCAGTGTCTTGAATACAAAGTCTTTAAGACTTCAAACCGAGTATATGGGCACCCGTCGAACAAAGGTGATGGTTCATGGGGTGCCCATAGACATTTCCGGTGACAGACTCGGGGCCTTCTTCGCCGAATTCGGAGAAGTTAACGAAGTGAAGGCCATCAGCAGTAAGGCAGGAATCGAGACGGGAGATTTCGAAATCCACATCACATTGGACAGAGAAGGATTCCAGAACATCCCAAACGTATTAATCTGCCGCAACAGAAGGATGTTGGTAGTGGTGGAGGGCAGAAAGCCGTTCTGTTGGTCATGCGGAGAGGCAGGACACATGGCAAAGGCGTGCCCTAAGAAAGAGAAGACACCAGCCCCACCACCTCCAGTACCTGCAGCAAAAACCAGTACCCCAGAGAAGGAAACCCCGAATCCGGAAGGCGAGTGGAAGGAAGTCACTAAAAGGCGGAAGCCCCAAAGTGCGCCGGCTCCACCCCAGAAGGAGATTCCCCCCAAAAGGCAGACGGAAGGGGAATTTAAAAAGCAACCCAAAGAAGGCCAAAACAAGCGGCCCGAGGATCAACCTAAACTGCAACAGAAGCAAATAGAACAGCAGCCTCAACAGCAGAAGCAACCTGAACAACCTCAACAGCAACGACAGAAGAAGCAACAGCAGCCTCAACAGCAGCGGTCACAGCAGAAAACCAAGAAGCAGCAAGAGCATCCACAGATGGAGCAGCAGCAGGAAGCACCAATGGAGGTAGAAAGTATGCCTCCACCACGAGCTTCGTCTTTAAAAAGAAGTAGGGAGGAAGACTCTGAAGAGCAAGAAAAAGGTACCTCTGGACGTAGCAGGGCAGAGTGTAGCATGGACAGAACCAGGCGGCACTCCTTCCCTGCATCGCCCATAAGACAATCTGTTTCCCCTAGAGATAGGAGTCTCCCTTCCTCCCATACACGTACTCCATCCCCCTCTCCCTCTACGTCTTCCCCCAGTTCTCTAAATACACCACCCCATACATCCACTTCTTCCCCTCCCCATCCTTCAAGGGAGAAGAAAAAGAAGAAAAAGAAACTTTTCGAAGGGCCCGAATCAATTTGTCATGTAGACAAAGAAGTCTACAAGAACGGGCTCACCAAGCAAAGAAAAGCACTGTCGGGGCTCCTTTTCCAAATGAACGAGGTTGACGGGAAGTCAACAGAAGACCCTCGTAACTTTCCTAAGGCGCCAGGAGTGATAACCTGCGTAAGGGACACGGGGGCTTACTTGCGTGTGTGGAGTCATTTGTTTGAAGCTAAAGAGGCCTTCCCGAACATCAGAATGTTCGATATGGAGGACCCCAGTATAAGAAGATTGCGACAATTTTGTGCAGGGAGGGTCCCCGTTTTGATCCATCCCTCATTATATAGAGCGATCAAACTAATATACCCCATGGACGTTGGCGGTATTGCCCTGGATGGACGCATTACGTCAGAGTTGGGAGTAGGGAGCCTGGGGCAATCCGTCGGGGTCCTGTCCAGCTCAGATTTCCGCCCCGTATGTGTCTAAGGTTTTTGCACTAATTCTTTTTTATATTTGCAGGCCTAGAAAATGGAAATAAAGATAGCCAGTTTGAATGTGAAGGGCTTGAGAAATCGGGGTAAGGCTGCCCGCCTGCTTCGGGATCTCCTGTCCTTCGGTGTAGATGTTGCCGCGATCGAAGAGACCCACTTTGTTTGCACTTCCGATGCGTGTGTGCTGGAGGATGACTTTGTCGTCTATTCAGCATATGGGGACCGGTTGGCCAGAGGAGTTTCTTTGTTAGTCAAACGTACTCTTGATGCGAAGGTGGACCTTGTGCATACCGATGCCGAGGGCAGGTTAATCGTGGCCGATATTGCCGTGAAAAGTGGTTCGTTTCGGGTCGTTGCGGTTTATGCGCCCAACGACCAGGGGGAGCGGTGTGACTTTTTTCGGCAGTTAGGGCCGTTCCTAGTCGATTCTTCGCGCCTAGTTCTAATGGGGGACTGGAATGCCATCCTGGACCCCAAGTTAGACAGGGGGCGGGGCGCTAGCGGGAGAAGGGGCGATCGCAGCCTGGTCGATCTGATCGGCGATTATGGTCTCGTCGATAGATACCGGGTCGATCATCCCAGTGGGAAAATGTGGACGTGGGCGCATAATTGGCCGTCTGACAAGGTAGTTAGCTACCTTGACAGAATGTTAGTTCGTAGGGCCGACATAGACCTGTTAGATTGTCCCACGTTCCACTGGGTAGGCTACACGGACCACAAACTCGTTTGTGCCCGTGTGGCGTTAGAACATAGGCCTAGAATGGCTGGTTACTGGAAGTTCAATCTGTCCTTACTGGACAGGCGGGACTTCCGGGAGCAGCTAATTAAATTAGTGCAGCGGGAGCTAGTGGGGGCGGTTATCGGGAATAGGTGGTGGGAAAAATTGAAAGATAGAATTAGGTCTTTCACCACCGATTTCAGCAAACGGCTCGCTCTAGATAAGGCTGAGAAGGTGAAGACACTTAAGGCTAATTTTTCCCGGGCGGAGGCTGGGGGGGATCCCCTAGAGATAGCTCTAGCTAGGGAGGCCCTGCAGCGGTCGAATAGCGATCGTTACATGGGTCAGGTAATTAGGCATAAGTTAAGTAAGATGTCTAACGAAGCTGTGAACCTGGGCGCAGATCTGCGTCGGGAAGAAATCCGTCGAGGTGGTGTTCGTTACGTTCGTCAAGTCGAAACCCCGGAGGGGCGTACTCTGCGGTCGACTGACGACATGTGCGAGGCGTTTCGGCGGCATTTCGAGAGCCGCTTTACCAAGGAGCCTGGTCTCCGTGAGGAGGAGTTTCGCAGCTATTTGGCTGACTTTCCTCGGCTTGCGCCGACTGAAGCGGCTAGCTGCGAGGGAGAGATCACGGAGGGCGAAGTCTATGAGGCACTGAAGAGGGTCGGCAGAGGCAAGTCGCCCGGTCTGGATGGTTTGCCCTATGAATTGTACTTGAGGCTGTCGCACATCTTTGTTCCGATTTTGACAGCAGTGTTCAACAACTGGTTTCGGTCGGGGTCCATCCCCAATCGCATTTCCAGGGGTGTGATCACTCTGTTGAAAAAGGGCAAGGGTGTTGGGGGGAAACTAGATGATTATAGGCCCATAACTCTGCTAAACACAGAGTTAAAGATTATGGCCAAGATCCTGCAGGAGCGTTTGCAGTCAGTTGCCGAGTCTCTGTTGGGACCTGAGCAGACTTGTTCTGTGAGGGGCCGAACAATTCAGAGCAACCTGCATTTGATCCGCACGATCGTAGAGGGCGTAAAAGACGACGAAGAAGCCGCGCTGATCAATTTGGATCAGTCCAAGGCATTTGATAGGGTCGACCATCGCTACCTTGCTACTGTCCTGCAGGCCGCCGGATTCGCACCCGACTTCTGCCGCTGGATTAGCCTCCTGTATCGCTCCCCCAGTGCTGTGGTACAGGTGAACGGAAAGTTGTCGGGCGCTTTTGTTCTGTCGAGGTCGGTTCGTCAGGGTTGTCCGCTGTCGCCTCTCCTTTACGCTTTGGCGTTGGAGCCTCTCCTGCGCCGGCTGAAGGACGAGGCGTGCAGTCCGGCCCTACGCGGGATCGCCGTTCCTGGAGGGTCTCGAGCCAGGGTTTCCGCGTACGCCGATGACGTATCTGCTTTCGTGTCGTCCCTTAACGACATTGAGGCGGTACAGAAGGCGCTTGATCGGTACGAGAAGGTGACAGGGGCCAAGATAAACCGCGACAAGTCTTCCGGCTTGCGGTTAGGTGCCTGGAAGGGGCGTGATCTTCCAGGCCGCTTCGGTTGGACGGACGGTCCTGTCCGCATTCTTGGAGTGTGGTTTGGACCCGACCTCCAGCTGAAGAAAAATTGGTCTGAAGTACTAGCAAAGGTCGTTTCTGCCGGTAAGACTTGGAATCGACGGAGGTTGTCCGTAAAGGGCAGGGCGGAGGTGTGTGTTACATACATTTTCCCCCTGATTCTTTATCGCTTGTCAGTACTTCCTCTCTGTAAGGCCCAGAAGAAGGCGCTCGAGCAAGCGCTATCCTCCATTTTATGGAGGGGACGCGCGAACAGGGTCGACAGACGAGTCTGCACTAAAAGTCCGTGTCATGGGGGGCTGGGAATGCCACACTTGAAGAGTCACATCCGTGCCTCTCGGTTGGCTTTCCTACGCCGCGCATTGACTAGAGGAGATCCGATTCTGGAGGGGATTGTTAGGGACGCCTTCCCTAGCCTTACCATCAATCCCCCCATCTCGAAGGCTGAGCGCCATTGTAAGTCTCGAGATGAATCGCTTTTCCTCAGCGAGTGTCGGTCAGCCTTGAGGGCTATTCCGCGGTCCAGTGACCTTTCACGGCCTAGGAAGGTCTTCTATCGGGAATTAGTGGAGGGTCGCGCGAAGGATTCTCTACGTGATACGCTCGACTGTTCGGAGGAGCAGTATCGCTCCTACTGGTCTTGGGCGCCAGCGGCGGATTATCTCAGTAACCCTGAGTTTTCGCTTACCTGGCGATTGGCTCGGAATCGGCTGCCTCTCAACGACATGGCTTTCATATGGGGCTTGGCGGATTTGCCAGACTGTGAACGGTGTGGCCTTGGATTAGAGGAAACGGCTTCGCACGCCTTCTACCATTGCCCCCGGGTCCGCCCCTTATGGGACCATGTCGGCGAGCTGACGGCTCGTCTCGCTCCCGAAGAACTCATGTCCATTGATCGCGCATACGCGTGTGACAATGTGTCGCCCCCGTATTCTGGGGTGAAACGAATGGTGTTTCTAACGCTGCTAGCCACGGCTCGAATGGTGATATGGACGACGCGAATGGAGGAAGTCTTGCGAGGCAATAGTCTTTCGCATCAGGATCTAATCCGATTCTTTGAGCATCAGCTCAAGATGAAGATTAGAACTGATAGAAAACGATTGCATTCGACAGTCTTCAGCGAAAGGTGGGTAAAAGAGGCGAGCTTGGTTCGTTTGAACGGGGTTAGCCTTGATTTTCTTTTCTAGGTCAACCAAAGTCACATCGGGGTGGTTTCCTGTGGAACCCTCCCCTCGGTTAGGTTAGACAAGCTTAAGTGTACCTAGTTAATATGAGTAAGTGTTGTTCCCGGCCTGTTTCCCGGCCATCATTTTAGTTATGATCCAAGTCGAGATTCCCAACCTCCCCAGTTTGTTTTGGCCTCCTTTTCATCTCAACTGGATCAGCCTTTTACTTCCCCATGTCCCACTTATTTTATCTCTTTCCCACTCCCTTAGCGAGAGTGCTTCTTGATTTTGTCCTCTGGGCAGAATACAGCGGCCTCTCTATTTTGAGGGTTGGACGGGCCCTACTAACATAAATTATGTTTAGTTTAAGAATTTGTTGAATTTTTAGTTTGTTATGGGGTTCATCTCCCTCCCCTTTCATCTGTTCATGATTATATCTTTATGTATTTTTATTATCATTAAATTTTTATGTTATGGGGCGCGTTTTATTTTAGGCCCCCCCTGGTGAGGATGTGGTATTATGGTGTACGGAGGATTGAAAGAGGATGGACGAATTCTTGTGGTGATTGCGTCAATTGTAATGTATGAATGGGTCACGAATCTGATTAGCTAGGTATAGGATAGTTAGTTAAGACCAGCCTTACCCCTCCCCTTTTTAGGCCTTGTGCCACAATTTGTATTTTATACGAATAAATCCTAAGTGGAATCCCGAGATTTTCTGTTCGTCTTACGTGTTTTTTGGACCAGCTATAAGCTAAGTTGGAAAGTTACATTTTTTTAAATTTGCACGCATTTTGTGAACCCTTTCTTTCCGTTTTTTTTTAATTTGTACGCATTTTTGAACCCTTTCTTTCTTTTTTTGAACACTTTCTTTTTTCAGTTTGATATTTGTTTAGTTTTTTAGTTCTTTTATTTTGCTGTTACCCTCCCCGACTTTTATTTGATTCTGTTCTTTTTCGTTTACTGTTCATTGTTGGTTTTATTTATTTTTCCCGGATTTCGGTCCGACCTTTTTTATTTTGGTTTTATTTATTTGTTAAAAATTTCTGCTTAAAAAAAAAAAAAAAAGAAAAAAAAAGAAAAGTGTGAGAAAAGAAATTTTAGTCAGCCGCGGTGAACTTTGTTCACCAAAATGGCTGAGAAAAACATTGACACTCCAGCTACACCGTTAACAATACCGGTGTCAGCTGAAAAAACGGCCTGGAGCCAAAATAGCCCGCTAAAAAAGGATGGCGTATTTTACGCAAACGAAAGAATTCGTCTCCAAGAAACCTTCAGTGGCAATGAATTCTTAACAATCACCGAGGCATTCGAGGAGGTGAAACCTCGTACCATTTCTTTGCTCACCTCGGATGTCAGGACTCATAAGCTGGTTGGAGTGAGCAGGGAGGGTATGGAGGAGGCCCTGAAGGCGTTAGGCATTTGTCCGAAAATTTTAGCACGAAGAACAAATGCTCTATGGGACCTCCTCCTACACACAGAAGAACAAGCCAAGAAATTAGCCGGCAGTGTCTTGAATACAAAGTCTTTAAGACTTCAAACCGAGTATATGGGCACCCGTCGAACAAAGGTGATGGTTCATGGGGTGCCCATAGACATTTCCGGTGACAGACTCGGGGCCTTCTTCGCCGAATTCGGAGAAGTTAACGAAGTGAAGGCCATCAGCAGTAAGGCAGGAATCGAGACGGGAGATTTCGAAATCCACATCACATTGGACAGAGAAGGATTCCAGAACATCCCAAACGTATTAATCTGCCGCAACAGAAGGATGTTGGTAGTGGTGGAGGGCAGAAAGCCGTTCTGTTGGTCATGCGGAGAGGCAGGACACATGGCAAAGGCGTGCCCTAAGAAAGAGAAGACACCAGCCCCACCACCTCCAGCACCTACAGCAAAAACCAGTACCCCAGAGAAGGAAACCCCGAATCCGGAAGGCGAGTGGAAGGAAGTCACTAAAAGGCGGAAGCCCCAAAGTGCGCCGGCTCCACCCCAGAAGGAGATTCCCCCCAAAAGGCAGACGGAAGGGGAATTTAAAAAGCAACCCAAAGAAGGCCAAAACAAGCGGCCCGAGGATCAACCTAAACTGCAACAGAAGCAAATAGAACAGCAGCCTCAACAGCAGAAGCAACCTGAACAACCTCAACAGCAACGACAGAAGAAGCAACAGCAGCCTCAACAGCAGCGGTCACAGCAGAAAACCAAGAAGCAGCAAGAGCATCCACAGATGGAGCAGCAGCAGGAAGCACCAATGGAGGTAGAAAGTATGCCTCCACCACGAGCTTCCTCTTTAAAAAGAAGTAGGGAGGAAGACTCTGAAGAGCAAGAAAAAGGTACCTCTGGACGTAGCAGGGCAGAGTGTAGCATGGACAGAACCAGGCGGCACTCCTTCCCTGCATCGCCCATAAGACAATCTGTTTCCCCTAGAGATAGGAGTCTCCCTTCCTCCCATACACGTACTCCATCCCCCTCTCCCTCTACTTCTTCCCCCAGTTCTCTAAATACACCACCCCATACATCCACTTCTTCCCCTCCCCATCCTTCAAGGGAGAAGAAAAAGAAGAAAAAGAAACTTTTCGAAGGGCCCGAATCAATTTGTCATGTAGACAAAGAAGTCTACAAGAACGGGCTCACCAAGCAAAGAAAAGCACTGTCGGGGCTCCTTTTCCAAATGAACGAGGTTGACGGGAAGTCAACAGAAGACCCTCGTAACTTTCCTAAGGCACCAGGAGTGATAACCTGCGTAAGGGACACGGGGGCTTACTTGCGTGTGTGGAGTCATTTGTTTGAAGCTAAAGAGGCCTTCCCGAACATCAGAATGTTCGATATGGAGGACCCCAGTATAAGAAGATTGCGACAATTTTGTGCAGGGAGGGTCCCCGTTTTGATCCATCCCTCATTATATAGAGCGATCAAACTAATATACCCCATGGACGTTGGCGGTATTGCCCTGGATGGACGCATTACGTCAGAGTTGGGAGTAGGGAGCCTGGGGCAATCCGTCGGGGTCCTGTCCAGCTCAGATTTCCGCCCCGTATGTGTCTAAGGTTTTTGCACTAATTCTTTTTTATATTTGCAGGCCTAGAAAATGGAAATAAAGATAGCCAGTTTGAATGTGAAGGGCTTGAGAAATCGGGGTAAGGCTGCCCGCCTGCTTCGGGATCTCCTGTCCTTCGGTGTAGATGTTGCCGCGATCGAAGAGACCCACTTTGTTTGCACTTCCGATGCGTGTGTGCTGGAGGATGACTTTGTCGTATATTCAGCATATGGGGACCGGTTGGCCAGAGGAGTTTCTTTGTTAGTCAAACGTACTCTTGATGCGAAGGTGGACCTTGTGCATACCGATGCCGAGGGCAGGTTAATCGTGGCCGATATTGCCGTGAAAAGTGGTTCGTTTCGGGTCGTTGCGGTTTATGCGCCCAACGACCAGGGGGAGCGGTGTGACTTTTTTCGGCAGTTAGGGCCGTTCCTAGTCGATTCTTCGCGCCTAGTTCTAATGGGGGACTGGAATGCCATCCTGGACCCCAAGTTAGACAGGGGGCGGGGCGCTAGCGGGAGAAGGGGCGATCGCAGCCTGGTCGATCTGATCGGCGATTATGGTCTCGTCGATAGATACCGGGTCGATCATCCCAGTGGGAAAATGTGGACGTGGGCGCATAATTGGCCGTCTGACAAGGTAGTTAGCTACCTTGACAGAATGTTAGTTCGTAGGGCCGACATAGACCTGTTAGATTGTCCCACGTTCCACTGGGTAGGCTACACGGACCACAAACTCGTTTGTGCCCGTGTGGCGTTAGAACATAGGCCTAGAATGGCTGGTTACTGGAAGTTCAATCTGTCCTTACTGGACAGGCGGGACTTCCGGGAGCAGCTAATTAAATTAGTGCAGCGGGAGCTAGTGGGGGCGGTTATCGGGAATAGGTGGTGGGAAAAATTGAAAGATAGAATTAGGTCTTTCACCACCGATTTCAGCAAACGGCTCGCTCTAGATAAGGCTGAGAAGGTGAAGACACTTAAGGCTAATTTTTCCCGGGCGGAGGCTGGGGGGGATCCCCTAGAGATAGCTCTAGCTAGGGAGGCCCTGCAGCGGTCGAATAGCGATCGTTACATGGGTCAGGTAATTAGGCATAAGTTAAGTAAGATGTCTAACGAAGCTGTGAACCTGGGCGCAGATCTGCGTCGGGAAGAAATCCGTCGAGGTGGTGTTCGTTACGTTCGTCAAGTCGAAACCCCGGAGGGGCGTACTCTGCGGTCGACTGACGACATGTGCGAGGCGTTTCGGCGGCATTTCGAGAGCCGCTTTACCAAGGAGCCTGGTCTCCGTGAGGAGGAGTTTCGCAGCTATTTGGCTGACTTTCCTCGGCTTGCGCCGACTGAAGCGGCTAGCTGCGAGGGAGAGATCACGGAGGGCGAAGTCTATGAGGCACTGAAGAGGGTCGGCAGAGGCAAGTCGCCCGGTCTGGATGGTTTGCCCTATGAATTGTACTTGAGGCTGTCGCACATCTTTGTTCCGATTTTGACAGCAGTGTTCAACAACTGGTTTCGGTCGGGGTCCATCCCCAATCGCATTTCCAGGGGTGTGATCACTCTGTTGAAAAAGGGCAAGGGTGTTGGGGGGAAACTAGATGATTATAGGCCCATAACTCTGCTAAACACAGAGTTAAAGATTATGGCCAAGATCCTGCAGGAGCGTTTGCAGTCAGTTGCCGAGTCTCTGTTGGGACCTGAGCAGACTTGTTCTGTGAGGGGCCGAACAATTCAGAGCAACCTGCATTTGATCCGCACGATCGTAGAGGGCGTAAAAGACGACGAAGAAGCCGCGCTGATCAATTTGGATCAGTCCAAGGCATTTGATAGGGTCGACCATCGCTACCTTGCTACTGTCCTGCAGGCCGCCGGATTCGCACCCGACTTCTGCCGCTGGATTAGCCTCCTGTATCGCTCCCCCAGTGCTGTGGTACAGGTGAACGGAAAGTTGTCGGGCGCTTTTGTTCTGTCGAGGTCGGTTCGTCAGGGTTGTCCGCTGTCGCCTCTCCTTTACGCTTTGGCGTTGGAGCCTCTCCTGCGCCGGCTGAAGGACGAGGCGTGCAGTCCGGCCCTACGCGGGATCGCCGTTCCTGGAGGGTCTCGAGCCAGGGTTTCCGCGTACGCCGATGACGTATCTGCTTTCGTGTCGTCCCTTAACGACATTGAGGCGGTACAGAAGGCGCTTGATCGGTACGAGAAGGTGACAGGGGCCAAGATAAACCGCGACAAGTCTTCCGGCTTGCGGTTAGGTGCCTGGAAGGGGCGTGATCTTCCAGGCCGCTTCGGTTGGACGGACGGTCCTGTCCGCATTCTTGGAGTGTGGTTTGGACCCGACCTCCAGCTGAAGAAAAATTGGTCTGAAGTACTAGCAAAGGTCGTTTCTGCCGGTAAGACTTGGAATCGACGGAGGTTGTCCGTAAAGGGCAGGGCGGAGGTGTGTGTTACATACATTTTCCCCCTGATTCTTTATCGCTTGTCAGTACTTCCTCTCTGTAAGGCCCAGAAGAAGGCGCTCGAGCAAGCGCTATCCTCCATTTTATGGAGGGGACGCGCGAACAGGGTCGACAGACGAGTCTGCACTAAAAGTCCGCGTCATGGGGGGCTGGGAATGCCACACTTGAAGAGTCACATCCGTGCCTCTCGGTTGGCTTTCCTACGCCGCGCATTGACTAGAGGAGATCCGATTCTGGAGGGGATTGTTAGGGACGCCTTCCCTAGCCTTACCATCAATCCCCCCATCTCGAAGGCTGAGCGCCATTGTAAGTCTCGAGATGAATCGCTTTTCCTCAGCGAGTGTCGGTCAGCCTTGAGGGCTATTCCGCGGTCCAGTGACCTTTCACGGCCTAGGAAGGTCTTCTATCGGGAATTAGTGGAGGGTCGCGCGAAGGATTCTCTACGTGATACGCTCGACTGTTCGGAGGAGCAGTATCGCTCCTACTGGTCTTGGGCGCCAGCGGCGGATTATCTCAGTAACCCTGAGTTTTCGCTTACCTGGCGATTGGCTCGGAATCGGCTGCCTCTCAACGACATGGCTTTCATATGGGGCTTGGCGGATTTGCCAGACTGTGAACGGTGTGGCCTTGGATTAGAGGAAACGGCTTCGCACGCCTTCTACCATTGCCCCCGGGTCCGCCCCTTATGGGACCATGTCGGCGAGCTGACGGCTCGTCTCGCTCCCGAAGAACTCGTGTCCATTGATCGCGCATACGCGTGTGACAATGTGTCGCCCCCGTATTCTGGGGTGAAACGAATGGTGTTTCTAACGCTGCTAGCCACGGCTCGAATGGTGATATGGACGACGCGAATGGAGGAAGTCTTGCGAGGCAATAGTCTTTCGCATCAGGATCTGATCCGATTCTTTGAGCATCAGCTCAAGATGAGGATTAGAACTGATAGAAAACGATTGCATTCGACAGTCTTCAGCGAAAGGTGGGTAAAAGAGGCGAGCTTGGTTCGTTTGAACGGGGTTAGCCTTGATTTTCTTTTCTAGGTCAACCAAAGTCACATCGGGGTGGTTTCCTGTGGAACCCTCCCCTCGGTTAGGTTAGACAAGCTTAAGTGTACCTAGTTAATATGAGTAAGTGTTGTTCCCGGCCTGTTTCCCGGCCATCATTTTAGTTATGATCCAAGTCGAGATTCCCAACCTCCCCAGTTTGTTTTGGCCTCCTTTTCATCTCAACTGGATCAGCCTTTTACTTCCCCATGTCCCACTTATTTTATCTCTTTCCCACTCCCTTAGCGAGAGTGCTTCTTGATTTTGTCCTCTGGGCAGAATACAGCGGCCTCTCTATTTTGAGGGTTGGACGGGCCCTACTAACATAAATTATGTTTAGTTTAAGAATTTGTTGAATTTTTAGTTTGTTATGGGGTTCATCTCCCTCCCCTTTCATCTGTTCATGATTATATTTTTATGTATTTTTATTATCATTAAATTTTTATGTTATGGGGCGCGTTTTAGTTTAGGCCCCCCCTGGTGAGGATGTGGTATTATGGTGTACGGAGGATTGAAAGATGATGGACGAATTCTTGTGGTGATTGCGTCAATTGTAATGTATGAATGGGTCACGAATCTGATTAGCTAGGTATAGGATAGTTAGTTAAGACCAGCCTTACCCCTCCCCTTTTTAGGCCTTGTGCCACAATTTGTATTTTATACAAATAAATCCTAAGTGGAATCCCGAGATTTTCTGTTCGTCGTACGTGTTTTTTGGACCAGCTATAAGCTAAGTTGGAAAGTTACTTTTTTTTAAATTTGCACGCATTTTGTGAACCCTTTCTTTCCGTTTTTTTTTAATTTGTACGCATTTTTGAACCCTTTCTTTCTTTTTTTGAACACTTTCTTTTTTCAGTTTGATATTTGTTTAGTTTTTTATTTCTTTTATTTTGCTGTTACCCTCCCTGACTTTTATTTGATTCTGTTCTTTTTCGTTTACTGTTCATTGTTGGTTTTATTTATTTTTCCCGGATTTCGGTCCGACCTTTTTTATTTTGGTTTTATTTATTTGTTAAAAATTTCTGCTTAAAAAAAAAAAAAAAAAAAAAAAAAAAAAAAAAAAGAAAAGTGTGAGAAAAGAAATTTTAGTCAGCCGCGGTGAACTTTGTTCACCAAAATGGCTGAGAAAAACATTGACACTCCAGCTACACCGTTAACAATACCGGTGTCAGCTGAAAAAACGGCCTGGAGCCAAAATAGCCCGCTAAAAAAGGATGGCGTATTTTACGCTAACGAAAGAATTCGTCTCCAAGAAACCTTCAGTGGCAATGAATTCTTAACAATCACCGAGGCATTCGAGGAGGTGAAACCTCGTACCATTTCTTTGCTCACCTCGGATGTCAAGACTCATAAGCTGGTTGGAGTGAGCAGGGAGGGTATGGAGGAGGCCCTGAAGGCGTTAGGCATTTGTCCGAAAATTTTAGCACGAAGAACAAATGCTCTATGGGACCTCCTCCTACACACAGAAGAACAAGCCAAGAAATTAGCCGGCAGTGTCTTGAATACAAAGTCTTTAAGACTACAAACCGAGTATATGGGCACCCGTCGAACAAAGGTGATGGTTCATGGGGTGCCCATAGACATTTCCGGTGACAGACTCGGGGCCTTCTTTGCCGAATTCGGAGAAGTTAACGAAGTGAAGGCCATCAGCAGTAAGGCAGGAATCGAGACGGGAGATTTCGAAATCCACATCACATTGGACAGAGAAGGATTCCAGAACATCCCAAACGTATTAATCTGCCGCAACAGAAGGATGTTGGTAGTGGTGGAGGGCAGAAAGCCGTTCTGTTGGTCATGCGGAGAGGCAGGACACATGGCAAAGGCGTGCCCTAAGAAAGAGAAGACTCCAGCCCCACCACCTCCAGCACCTGCAGCAAAAACCAGTACCCCAGAGAAGGAAACCCCGAATCCGGAAGGCGAGTGGAAGGAAGTCACTAAAAGGCGGAAGCCCCAAAGTGCGCCGGCTCCACCCCAGAAGGAGATTCCCCCCAAAAGGCAGACGGAAGGGGAATTTAAAAAGCAACCCAAAGAAGGCCAAAACAAGCGGCCCGAGGATCAACCTAAACTGCAACAGAAGCAAATAGAACAGCAGCCTCAACAGCAGAAGCAAGCTGAACAACCTCAACAGCAACGACAGAAGAAGCAACAGCAGCCTCAACAGCAGCGGTCACAGCAGAAAACCAAGAAGCAGCAAGAGCATCCACAGATGGAGCAGCAGCAGGAAGCACCAATGGAGGTAGAAAGTATGCCTCCACCACGAGCTTCGTCTTTAAAAAGAAGTAGGGAGGAAGACTCTGAAGAGCAAGAAAAAGGTACCTCTGGACGTAGCAGGGCAGAGTGTAGCATGGACAGAACCAGGCGGCACTCCTTCCCTGCATCGCCCATAAGACAATCTGTTTCCCCTAGAGATAGGAGTCTCCCTTCCTCCCATACACGTACTCCATCCCCCTCTCCCTCTACTTCTTCCCCCAGTTCTCTAAATACACCACCCCATACATCCACTTCTTCCCCTCCCCATCCTTCAAGGGAGAAGAAAAAGAAGAAAAAGAAACTTTTCGAAGGGCCCGAATCAATTTGTCATGTAGACAAAGAAGTCTACAAGAACGGGCTCACCAAGCAAAGAAAAGCACTGTCGGGGCTCCTTTTCCAAATGAACGAGGTTGACGGGAAGTCAACAGAAGACCCTCGTAACTTTCCTAAGGCGCCAGGAGTGATAACCTGCGTAAGGGACACGGGGGCTTACTTGCGTGTGTGGAGTCATTTGTTTGAAGCTAAAGAGGCCTTCCCGAACATCAGAATGTTCGATATGGAGGACCCCAGTATAAGAAGATTGCGACAATTTTGTGCAGGGAGGGTCCCCGTTTTGATCCATCCCTCATTATATAGAGCGATCAAACTAATATACCCCATGGACGTTGGCGGTATTGCCCTGGATGGACGCATTACGTCAGAGTTGGGAGTAGGGAGCCTGGGGCAATCCGTCGGGGTCCTGTCCAGCTCAGATTTCCGCCCCGTATGTGTCTAAGGTTTTTGCACTAATTCTTTTTTATATTTGCAGGCCTAGAAAATGGAAATAAAGATAGCCAGTTTGAATGTGAAGGGCTTGAGAAATCGGGGTAAGGCTGCCCGCCTGCTTCGGGATCTCCTGTCCTTCGGTGTAGATGTTGCCGCGATCGAAGAGACCCACTTTGTTTGCACTTCCGATGCGTGTGTGCTGGAGGATGACTTTGTCGTCTATTCAGCATATGGGGACCGGTTGGCCAGAGGAGTTTCTTTGTTAGTCAAACGTACTCTTGATGCGAAGGTGGACCTTGTGCATACCGATGCCGAGGGCAGGTTAATCGTGGCCGATATTGCCGTGAAAAGTGGTTCGTTTCGGGTCGTTGCGGTTTATGCGCCCAACGACCAGGGGGAGCGGTGTGACTTTTTTCGGCAGTTAGGGCCGTTCCTGGTCGATTCTTCGCGCCTAGTTCTAATGGGGGACTGGAATGCCATCCTGGACCCCAAGTTAGACAGGGGGCGGGGCGCTAGCGGGAGAAGGGGCGATCGCAGCCTGGTCGATCTGATCGGCGATTATGGTCTCGTCGATAGATACCGGGTCGATCATCCCAGTGGGAAAATGTGGACGTGGGCGCATAATTGGCCGTCTGACAAGGTGGTTAGCTACCTTGACAGAATGTTAGTTCGTAGGGCCGACATAGACCTGTTAGATTGTCCCACGTTCCACTGGGTAGGCTACACGGACCACAAACTCGTTTGTGCCCGTGTGGCGTTAGAACATAGGCCTAGAATGGCTGGTTACTGGAAGTTCAATCTGTCCTTACTGGACAGGCGGGACTTCCGGGAGCAGCTAATTAAATTAGTGCAGCGGGAGCTAGTGGGGGCGGTTATCGGGAATAGGTGGTGGGAAAAATTGAAAGATAGAATTAGGTCTTTCACCACCGATTTCAGCAAACGGCTCGCTCTAGATAAGGCTGAGAAGGTGAAGACACTTAAGGCTAATTTTTCCCGGGCGGAGGCTGGGGGGGATCCCCTAGAGATAGCTCTAGCTAGGGAGGCCCTGCAGCGGTCGAATAGCGATCGTTACATGGGTCAGGTAATTAGGCATAAGTTAAGTAAGATGTCTAACGAAGCTGTGAACCTGGGCGCAGATCTGCGTCGGGAAGAAATCCGTCGAGGTGGTGTTCGTTACGTTCGTCAAGTCGAAACCCCGGAGGGGCGTACTCTGCGGTCGACTGACGACATGTGCGAGGCGTTTCGGCGGCATTTCGAGAGCCGCTTTACCAAGGAGCCTGGTCTCCGTGAGGAGGAGTTTCGCAGCTATTTGGCTGACTTTCCTCGGCTTGCGCCGACTGAAGCGGCTAGCTGCGAGGGAGAGATCACGGAGGGCGAAGTCTATGAGGCACTGAAGAGGGTCGGCAGAGGCAAGTCGCCCGGTCTGGATGGTTTGCCCTATGAATTGTACTTGAGGCTGTCGCACATCTTTGTTCCGATTTTGACAGCAGTGTTCAACAACTGGTTTCGGTCGGGGTCCATCCCCAATCGCATTTCCAGGGGTGTGATCACTCTGTTGAAAAAGGGCAAGGGTGTTGGGGGGAAACTAGATGATTATAGGCCCATAACTCTGCTAAACACAGAGTTAAAGATTATGGCCAAGATCCTGCAGGAGCGTTTGCAGTCAGTTGCCGAGTCTCTGTTGGGACCTGAGCAGACTTGTTCTGTGAGGGGCCGAACAATTCAGAGCAACCTGCATTTGATCCGCACGATCGTAGAGGGCGTAAAAGACGACGAAGAAGCCGCGCTGATCAATTTGGATCAGTCCAAGGCATTTGATAGGGTCGACCATCGCTACCTTGCTACTGTCCTGCAGGCCGCCGGATTCGCACCCGACTTCTGCCGCTGGATTAGCCTCCTGTATCGCTCCCCCAGTGCTGTGGTACAGGTGAACGGAAAGTTGTCGGGCGCTTTTGTTCTGTCGAGGTCGGTTCGTCAGGGTTGTCCGCTGTCGCCTCTCCTTTACGCTTTGGCGTTGGAGCCTCTCCTGCGCCGGCTGAAGGACGAGGCGTGCAGTCCGGCCCTACGCGGGATCGCCGTTCCTGGAGGGTCTCGAGCCAGGGTTTCCGCGTACGCCGATGACGTATCTGCTTTCGTGTCGTCCCTTAACGACATTGAGGCGGTACAGAAGGCGCTTGATCGGTACGAGAAGGTGACAGGGGCCAAGATAAACCGCGACAAGTCTTCCGGCTTGCGGTTAGGTGCCTGGAAGGGGCGTGATCTTCCAGGCCGCTTCGGTTGGACGGACGGTCCTGTCCGCATTCTTGGAGTGTGGTTTGGACCCGACCTCCAGCTGAAGAAAAATTGGTCTGAAGTACTAGCAAAGGTCGTTTCTGCCGGTAAGACTTGGAATCGACGGAGGTTGTCCGTGTGTTACATACATTTTCCCCCTGATTCTTTATCGCTTGTCAGTACTTCCTCTCTGTAAGGCCCAGAAGAAGGCGCTCGAGCAAGCGCTATCCTCCATTTTATGGAGGGGACGCGCGAACAGGGTCGACAGACGAGTCTGCACTAAAAGTCCGTGTCATGGGGGGCTGGGAATGCCACACTTGAAGAGTCACATCCGTGCCTCTCGGTTGGCTTTCCTACGCCGCGCATTGACTAGAGGAGATCCGATTCTGGAGGGGATTGTTAGGGA
Source organism: Acanthosepion esculentum (assembly GCA_964036315.1). Taxonomy (NCBI): domain Eukaryota; kingdom Metazoa; phylum Mollusca; class Cephalopoda; order Sepiida; family Sepiidae; genus Acanthosepion; species Acanthosepion esculentum. The sequence goes on from OZ038493.1 coordinate 106,914,342, forward strand.
CGCCTTCCCTAGCCTTACCATCAATCCCCCCATCTCGAAGGCTGAGCGCCATTGTAAGTCTCGAGATGAATCGCTTTTCCTCAGCGAGTGTCGGTCAGCCTTGAGGGCTATTCCGCGGTCCAGTGACCTTTCACGGCCTAGGAAGGTCTTCTATCGGGAATTAGTGGAGGGTCGCGCGAAGGATTCTCTACGTGATACGCTCGACTGTTCGGAGGAGCAGTATCGCTCCTACTGGTCTTGGGCGCCAGCGGCGGATTATCTCAGTAACCCTGAGTTTTCGCTTACCTGGCGATTGGCTCGGAATCGGCTGCCTCTCAACGACATGGCTTTCATATGGGGCTTGGCGGATTTGCCAGACTGTGAACGGTGTGGCCTTGGATTAGAGGAAACGGCTTCGCACGCCTTCTACCATTGCCCCCGGGTCCGCCCCTTATGGGACCATGTCGGCGAGCTGACGGCTCGTCTCGCTCCCGAAGAACTCATGTCCATTGATCGCGCATACGCGTGTGACAATGTGTCGCCCCCGTATTCTGGGGTGAAACGAATGGTGTTTCTAACGCTGCTAGCCACGGCTCGAATGGTGATATGGACGACGCGAATGGAGGAAGTCTTGCGAGGCAATAGTCTTTCGCATCAGGATCTAATCCGATTCTTTGAGCATCAGCTCAAGATGAAGATTAGAACTGATAGAAAACGATTGCATTCGACAGTCTTCAGCGAAAGGTGGGTAAAAGAGGCGAGCTTGGTTCGTTTGAACGGGGTTAGCCTTGATTTTCTTTTCTAGGTCAACCAAAGTCACATCGGGGTGGTTTCCTGTGGAACCCTCCCCTCGGTTAGGTTAGACAAGCTTAAGTGTACCTAGTTAATATGAGTAAGTGTTGTTCCCGGCCTGTTTCCCGGCCATCATTTTAGTTATGATCCAAGTCGAGATTCCCAACCTCCCCAGTTTGTTTTGGCCTCCTTTTCATCTCAACTGGATCAGCCTTTTACTTCCCCATGTCCCACTTATTTTATCTCTTTCCCACTCCCTTAGCGAGAGTGCTTCTTGATTTTGTCCTCTGGGCAGAATACAGCGGCCTCTCTATTTTGAGGGTTGGACGGGCCCTACTAACATAAATTATGTTTAGTTTAAGAATTTGTTGAATTTTTAGTTTGTTATGGGGTTCATCTCCCTCCCCTTTCATCTGTTCATGATTATATCTTTATGTATTTTTATTATCATTAAATTTTTATGTTATGGGGCGCGTTTTATTTTAGGCCCCCCCTGGTGAGGATGTGGTATTATGGTGTACGGAGGATTGAAAGAGGATGGACGAATTCTTGTGGTGATTGCGTCAATTGTAATGTATGAATGGGTCACGAATCTGATTAGCTAGGTATAGGATAGTTAGTTAAGACCAGCCTTACCCCTCCCCTTTTTAGGCCTTGTGCCACAATTTGTATTTTATACGAATAAATCCTAAGTGGAATCCCGAGATTTTCTGTTCGTCTTACGTGTTTTTTGGTCCAGCTATAAGCTAAGTTGGAAAGTTACATTTTTTTAAATTTGCACGCATTTTTTGAACCCTTTCTTTCCGTTTTTTTTTTAATTTGTACGCATTTTTGAACCCTTTCTTTCTTTTTTTTGAACACTTTCCTTTTTCAGTTTGATATTTGTTTAGTTTTTTATTTCTTTTATTTTGCTGTTACCCTCCCCGACTTTTATTTGATTCTGTTCTTTTTCGTTTACTGTTCATTGTTGGTTTTATTTATTTTTCCCGGATTTCGGTCCGACCTTTTTTATTTGGTTTTATTTATTTGTTAAAAATTTCTGCTTAAAAAAAAAAAAAAAAAAAAAAAAAAAAAAAAGAAAAGTGTGAGAAAAGAAATTTTAGTCAGCCGCGGTGAACTTTGTTCACCAAAATGGCTGAGAAAAACATTGACACTCCAGCTACACCGTTAACAATACCGGTGTCAGCTGAAAAAACGGCCTGGAGCCAAAATAGCCCGCTAAAAAAGGATGGCGTATTTTACGCAAACGAAAGAATTCGTCTCCAAGAAACCTTCAGTGGCAATGAATTCTTAACAATCACCGAGGCATTCGAGGAGGTGAAACCTCGTACCATTTCTTTGCTCACCTCGGATGTCAGGACTCATAAGCTGGTTGGAGTGAGCAGGGAGGGTATGGAGGAGGCCCTGAAGGCGTTAGGCATTTGTCCGAAAATTTTAGCACGAAGAACAAATGCTCTATGGGACCTCCTCCTACACACAGAAGAACAAGCCAAGAAATTAGCCGGCAGTGTCTTAAATACAAAATCTTTAAGACTACAAACCGAGTATATGGGCACCCGTCGAACAAAGGTGATGGTTCATGGGGTGCCCATAGACATTTCCGGTGACAGACTCGGGGCCTTCTTCGCCGAATTCGGAGAAGTTAACGAAGTGAAGGCCATCAGCAGTAAGGCAGGAATCGAGACGGGAGATTTCGAAATCCACATCACATTGGACAGAGAAGGATTCCAGAACATCCCAAACGTATTAATCTGCCGCAACAGAAGGATGTTGGTAGTGGTGGAGGGCAGAAAGCCGTTCTGTTGGTCATGCGGAGAGGCAGGACACATGGCAAAGGCGTGCCCTAAGAAAGAGAAGACACCAGCCCCACCACCTCCAGCACCTGCAGCAAAAACCAGTACCCCAGAGAAGGAAACCCCGAATCCGGAAGGCGAGTGGAAGGAAGTCACTAAAAGGCGGAAGCCCCAAAGTGCGCCGGCTCCACCCCAGAAGGAGATTCCCCCCAAAAGGCAGACGGAAGGGGAATTTAAAAAGCAACCCAAAGAAGGCCAAAACAAGCGGCCCGAGGATCAACCTATACTGCAACAGAAGCAAATAGAACAGCAGCCTCAACAGCAGAAGCAAGCTGAACAACCTCAACAGCAACGACAGAAGAAGCAACAGCAGCCTCAACAGCAGCGGTCACAGCAGAAAACCAAGAAGCAGCAAGAGCATCCACAGATGGAGCAGCAGCAGGAAGCACCAATGGAGGTAGAAAGTATGCCTCCACCACGAGCTTCGTCTTTAAAAAGAAGTAGGGAGGAAGACTCTGAAGAGCAAGAAAAAGGTACCTCTGGACGTAGCAGGGCAGAGTGTAGCATGGACAGAACCAGGCGGCACTCCTTCCCTGCATCGCCCATAAGACAATCTGTTTCCCCTAGAGATAGGAGTCTCCCTTCCTCCCATACACGTACTCCATCCCCCTCTCCCTCTACTTCTTCCCCCAGTTCTCTAAATACACCACCCCATACATCCACTTCTTCCCCTCCCCATCCTTCAAGGGAGAAGAAAAAGAAGAAAAAGAAACTTTTCGAAGGGCCCGAATCAATTTGTCATGTAGACAAAGAAGTCTACAAGAACGGGCTCACCAAGCAAAGAAAAGCACTGTCGGGGCTCCTTTTCCAAATGAACGAGGTTGACGGGAAGTCAACAGAAGACCCTCGTAACTTTCCTAAGGCGCCAGGAGTGATAACCTGCGTAAGGGACACGGGGGCTTACTTGCGTGTGTGGAGTCATTTGTTTGAAGCTAAAGAGGCCTTCCCGAACATCAGAATGTTCGATATGGAGGACCCCAGTATAAGAAGATTGCGACAATTTTGTGCAGGGAGGGTCCCCGTTTTGATCCATCCCTCATTATATAGAGCGATCAAACTAATATACCCCATGGACGTTGGCGGTATTGCCCTGGATGGACGCATTACGTCAGAGTTGGGAGTAGGGAGCCTGGGGCAATCCGTCGGGGTCCTGTCCAGCTCAGATTTCCGCCCCGTATGTGTCTAAGGTTTTTGCACTAATTCTTTTTTATATTTGCAGGCCTAGAAAATGGAAATAAAGATAGCCAGTTTGAATGTGAAGGGCTTGAGAAATCGGGGTAAGGCTGCCCGCCTGCTTCGGGATCTCCTGTCCTTCGGTGTAGATGTTGCCGCGATCGAAGAGACCCACTTTGTTTGCACTTCCGATGCGTGTGTGCTGGAGGATGACTTTGTCGTCTATTCAGCATATGGGGACCGGTTGGCCAGAGGAGTTTCTTTGTTAGTCAAACGTACTCTTGATGCGAAGGTGGACCTTGTGCATACCGATGCCGAGGGCAGGTTAATCGTGGCCGATATTGCCGTGAAAAGTGGTTCGTTTCGGGTCGTTGCGGTTTATGCGCCCAACGACCAGGGGGAGCGGTGTGACTTTTTTCGGCAGTTAGGGCCGTTCCTAGTCGATTCTTCGCGCCTAGTTCTAATGGGGGACTGGAATGCCATCCTGGACCCCAAGTTAGACAGGGGGCGGGGCGCTAGCGGGAGAAGGGGCGATCGCAGCCTGGTCGATCTGATCGGCGATTATGGTCTCGTCGATAGATACCGGGTCGATCATCCCAGTGGGAAAATGTGGACGTGGGCGCATAATTGGCCGTCTGACAAGGTAGTTAGCTACCTTGACAGAATGTTAGTTCGTAGGGCCGACATAGACCTGTTAGATTGTCCCACGTTCCACTGGGTAGGCTACACGGACCACAAACTCGTTTGTGCCCGTGTGGCGTTAGAACATAGGCCTAGAATGGCTGGTTACTGGAAGTTCAATCTGTCCTTACTGGACAGGCGGGACTTCCGGGAGCAGCTAATTAAATTAGTGCAGCGGGAGCTAGTGGGGGCGGTTATCGGGAATAGGTGGTGGGAAAAATTGAAAGATAGAATTAGGTCTTTCACCACCGATTTCAGCAAACGGCTCGCTCTAGATAAGGCTGAGAAGGTGAAGACACTTAAGGCTAATTTTTCCCGGGCGGAGGCTGGGGGGGATCCCCTAGAGATAGCTCTAGCTAGGGAGGCCCTGCAGCGGTCGAATAGCGATCGTTACATGGGTCAGGTAATTAGGCATAAGTTAAGTAAGATGTCTAACGAAGCTGTGAACCTGGGCGCAGATCTGCGTCGGGAAGAAATCCGTCGAGGTGGTGTTCGTTACGTTCGTCAAGTCGAAACCCCGGAGGGGCGTACTCTGCGGTCGACTGACGACATGTGCGAGGCGTTTCGGCGGCATTTCGAGAGCCGCTTTACCAAGGAGCCTGGTCTCCGTGAGGAGGAGTTTCGCAGCTATTTGGCTGACTTTCCTCGGCTTGCGCCGACTGAAGCGGCTAGCTGCGAGGGAGAGATCACGGAGGGCGAAGTCTATGAGGCACTGAAGAGGGTCGGCAGAGGCAAGTCGCCCGGTCTGGATGGTTTGCCCTATGAATTGTACTTGAGGCTGTCGCACATCTTTGTTCCGATTTTGACAGCAGTGTTCAACAACTGGTTTCGGTCGGGGTCCATCCCCAATCGCATTTCCAGGGGTGTGATCACTCTGTTGAAAAAGGGCAAGGGTGTTGGGGGGAAACTAGATGATTATAGGCCCATAACTCTGCTAAACACAGAGTTAAAGATTATGGCCAAGATCCTGCAGGAGCGTTTGCAGTCAGTTGCCGAGTCTCTGTTGGGACCTGAGCAGACTTGTTCTGTGAGGGGCCGAACAATTCAGAGCAACCTGCATTTGATCCGCACGATCGTAGAGGGCGTAAAAGACGACGAAGAAGCCGCGCTGATCAATTTGGATCAGTCCAAGGCATTTGATAGGGTCGACCATCGCTACCTTGCTACTGTCCTGCAGGCCGCTGGATTCGCACCCGACTTCTGCCGCTGGATTAGCCTCCTGTATCGCTCCCCCAGTGCTGTGGTACAGGTGAACGGAAAGTTGTCGGGCGCTTTTGTTCTGTCGAGGTCGGTTCGTCAGGGTTGTCCGCTGTCGCCTCTCCTTTACGCTTTGGCGTTGGAGCCTCTCCTGCGCCGGCTGAAGGACGAGGCGTGCAGTCCGGCCCTACGCGGGATCGCCGTTCCTGGAGGGTCTCGAGCCAGGGTTTCCGCGTACGCCGATGACGTATCTGCTTTCGTGTCGTCCCTTAACGACATTGAGGCGGTACAGAAGGCGCTTGATCGGTACGAGAAGGTGACAGGGGCCAAGATAAACCGCGACAAGTCTTCCGGCTTGCGGTTAGGTGCCTGGAAGGGGCGTGATCTTCCAGGCCGCTTCGGTTGGACGGACGGTCCTGTCCGCATTCTTGGAGTGTGGTTTGGACCCGACCTCCAGCTGAAGAAAAATTGGTCTGAAGTACTAGCAAAGGTCGTTTCTGCCGGTAAGACTTGGAATCGACGGAGGTTGTCCGTAAAGGGCAGGGCGGAGGTGTGTGTTACATACATTTTCCCCCTGATTCTTTATCGCTTGTCAGTACTTCCTCTCTGTAAGGCCCAGAAGAAGGCGCTCGAGCAAGCGCTATCCTCCATTTTATGGAGGGGACGCGCGAACAGGGTCGACAGACGAGTCTGCACTAAAAGTCCGCGTCATGGGGGGCTGGGAATGCCACACTTGAAGAGTCACATCCGTGCCTCTCGGTTGGCTTTCCTACGCCGCGCATTGACTAGAGGAGACCCGATTCTGGAGGGGATTGTTAGGGACGCCTTCCCTAGCCTTACCATCAATCCCCCCATCTCGAAGGCTGAGCGCCATTGTAAGTCTCGAGATGAATCGCTTTTCCTCAGCGAGTGTCGGTCAGCCTTGAGGGCTATTCCGCGGTCCAGTGACCTTTCACGGCCTAGGAAGGTCTTCTATCGGGAATTAGTGGAGGGTCGCGCGAAGGATTCTCTACGTGATACGCTCGACTGTTCGGAGGAGCAGTATCGCTCCTACTGGTCTTGGGCGCCAGCGGCGGATTATCTCAGTAACCCTGAGTTTTCGCTTACCTGGCGATTGGCTCGGAATCGGCTGCCTCTCAACGACATGGCTTTCATATGGGGCTTGGCGGATTTGCCAGACTGTGAACGGTGTGGCCTTGGATTAGAGGAAACGGCTTCGCACGCCTTCTACCATTGCCCCCGGGTCCGCCCCTTATGGGACCATGTCGGCGAGCTGACGGCTCGTCTCGCTCCCGAAGAACTCGTGTCCATTGATCGCGCATACGCGTGTGACAATGTGTCGCCCCCGTATTCTGGGGTGAAACGAATGGTGTTTCTAACGCTGCTAGCCACGGCTCGAATGGTGATATGGACGACGCGAATGGAGGAAGTCTTGCGAGGCAATAGTCTTTCGCATCAGGATCTAATCCGATTCTTTGAGCATCAGCTCAAGATGAAGATTAGAACTGATAGAAAACGATTGCATTCGACAGTCTTCAGCGAAAGGTGGGTAAAAGAGGCGAGCTTGGTTCGTTTGAACGGGGTTAGCCTTGATTTTCTTTTCTAGGTCAACCAAAGTCACATCGGGGTGGTTTCCTGTGGAACCCTCCCCTCGGTTAGGTTAGACAAGCTTAAGTGTACCTAGTTAATATGAGTAAGTGTTGTTCCCGGCCTGTTTCCCGGCCATCATTTTAGTTATGATCCAAGTCGAGATTCCCAACCTCCCCAGTTTGTTTTGGCCTCCTTTTCATCTCAACTGGATCAGCCTTTTACTTCCCCATGTCCCACTTATTTTATCTCTTTCCCACTCCCTTAGCGAGAGTGCTTCTTGATTTTGTCCTCTGGGCAGAATACAGCGGCCTCTCTATTTTGAGGGTTGGACGGGCCCTACTAACATAAATTATGTTTAGTTTAAGAATTTGTTGAATTTTTAGTTTGTTATGGGGTTCATCTCCCTCCCCTTTCATCTGTTCATGATTATATTTTTATGTATTTTTATTATCATAAAATTTTTATGTTATGGGGCGCGTTTTATTTTAGGCCCCCCCTGGTGAGGATGTGGTATTATGGTGTACGGAGGATTGAAAGATGATGGACGAATTCTTGTGGTGATTGCGTCAATTGTAATGTATGAATGGGTCACGAATCTGATTAGCTAGGTATAGGATAGTTAGTTAAGACCAGCCTTACCCCTCCCCTTTTTAGGCCTTGTGCCACAATTTGTATTTTATACAAATAAATCCTAAGTGGAATCCCGAGATTTTCTGTTCGTCTTACGTGTTTTTTGGTCCAGCTATAAGCTAAGTTGGAAAGTTACATTTTTTTAAATTTGCACGCATTTTTTGAACCCTTTCTTTCCGTTTTTTTTTTAATTTGTACGCATTTTTGAACCCTTTCTTTCTTTTTTTTGAACACTTTCCTTTTTCAGTTTGATATTTGTTTAGTTTTTTATTTCTTTTATTTTGCTGTTACCCTCCCCGACTTTTATTTGATTCTGTTCTTTTTCGTTTACTGTTCATTGTTGGTTTTATTTATTTTTCCCGGATTTCGGTCCGACCTTTTTTATTTGGTTTTATTTATTTGTTAAAAATTTCTGCTTAAAAAAAAAAAAAAAAAAAAAAAAAAAAAAAGAAAAGTGTGAGAAAAGAAATTTTAGTCAGCCGCGGTGAACTTTGTTCACCAAAATGGCTGAGAAAAACATTGACACTCCAGCTACACCGTTAACAATACCGGTGTCAGCTGAAAAAACGGCCTGGAGCCAAAATAGCCCGCTAAAAAAGGATGGCGTATTTTACGCAAACGAAAGAATTCGTCTCCAAGAAACCTTCAGTGGCAATGAATTCTTAACAATCACCGAGGCATTCGAGGAGGTGAAACCTCGTACCATTTCTTTGCTCACCTCGGATGTCAGGACTCATAAGCTGGTTGGAGTGAGCAGGGAGGGTATGGAGGAGGCCCTGAAGGCGTTAGGCATTTGTCCGAAAATTTTAGCACGAAGAACAAATGCTCTATGGGACCTCCTCCTACACACAGAAGAACAAGCCAAGAAATTAGCCGGCAGTGTCTTAAATACAAAATCTTTAAGACTACAAACCGAGTATATGGGCACCCGTCGAACAAAGGTGATGGTTCATGGGGTGCCCATAGACATTTCCGGTGACAGACTCGGGGCCTTCTTCGCCGAATTCGGAGAAGTTAACGAAGTGAAGGCCATCAGCAGTAAGGCAGGAATCGAGACGGGAGATTTCGAAATCCACATCACATTGGACAGAGAAGGATTCCAGAACATCCCAAACGTATTAATCTGCCGCAACAGAAGGATGTTGGTAGTGGTGGAGGGCAGAAAGCCGTTCTGTTGGTCATGCGGAGAGGCAGGACACATGGCAAAGGCGTGCCCTAAGAAAGAGAAGACACCAGCCCCACCACCTCCAGCACCTGCAGCAAAAACCAGTACCCCAGAGAAGGAAACCCCGAATCCGGAAGGCGAGTGGAAGGAAGTCACTAAAAGGCGGAAGCCCCAAAGTGCGCCGGCTCCACCCCAGAAGGAGATTCCCCCCAAAAGGCAGACGGAAGGGGAATTTAAAAAGCAACCCAAAGAAGGCCAAAACAAGCGGCCCGAGGATCAACCTATACTGCAACAGAAGCAAATAGAACAGCAGCCTCAACAGCAGAAGCAAGCTGAACAACCTCAACAGCAACGACAGAAGAAGCAACAGCAGCCTCAACAGCAGCGGTCACAGCAGAAAACCAAGAAGCAGCAAGAGCATCCACAGATGGAGCAGCAGCAGGAAGCACCAATGGAGGTAGAAAGTATGCCTCCACCACGAGCTTCGTCTTTAAAAAGAAGTAGGGAGGAAGACTCTGAAGAGCAAGAAAAAGGTACCTCTGGACGTAGCAGGGCAGAGTGTAGCATGGACAGAACCAGGCGGCACTCCTTCCCTGCATCGCCCATAAGACAATCTGTTTCCCCTAGAGATAGGAGTCTCCCTTCCTCCCATACACGTACTCCATCCCCCTCTCCCTCTACTTCTTCCCCCAGTTCTCTAAATACACCACCCCATACATCCACTTCTTCCCCTCCCCATCCTTCAAGGGAGAAGAAAAAGAAGAAAAAGAAACTTTTCGAAGGGCCCGAATCAATTTGTCATGTAGACAAAGAAGTCTACAAGAACGGGCTCACCAAGCAAAGAAAAGCACTGTCGGGGCTCCTTTTCCAAATGAACGAGGTTGACGGGAAGTCAACAGAAGACCCTCGTAACTTTCCTAAGGCGCCAGGAGTGATAACCTGCGTAAGGGACACGGGGGCTTACTTGCGTGTGTGGAGTCATTTGTTTGAAGCTAAAGAGGCCTTCCCGAACATCAGAATGTTCGATATGGAGGACCCCAGTATAAGAAGATTGCGACAATTTTGTGCAGGGAGGGTCCCCGTTTTGATCCATCCCTCATTATATAGAGCGATCAAACTAATATACCCCATGGACGTTGGCGGTATTGCCCTGGATGGACGCATTACGTCAGAGTTGGGAGTAGGGAGCCTGGGGCAATCCGTCGGGGTCCTGTCCAGCTCAGATTTCCGCCCCGTATGTGTCTAAGGTTTTTGCACTAATTCTTTTTTATATTTGCAGGCCTAGAAAATGGAAATAAAGATAGCCAGTTTGAATGTGAAGGGCTTGAGAAATCGGGGTAAGGCTGCCCGCCTGCTTCGGGATCTCCTGTCCTTCGGTGTAGATGTTGCCGCGATCGAAGAGACCCACTTTGTTTGCACTTCCGATGCGTGTGTGCTGGAGGATGACTTTGTCGTCTATTCAGCATATGGGGACCGGTTGGCCAGAGGAGTTTCTTTGTTAGTCAAACGTACTCTTGATGCGAAGGTGGACCTTGTGCATACCGATGCCGAGGGCAGGTTAATCGTGGCCGATATTGCCGTGAAAAGTGGTTCGTTTCGGGTCGTTGCGGTTTATGCGCCCAACGACCAGGGGGAGCGGTGTGACTTTTTTCGGCAGTTAGGGCCGTTCCTAGTCGATTCTTCGCGCCTAGTTCTAATGGGGGACTGGAATGCCATCCTGGACCCCAAGTTAGACAGGGGGCGGGGCGCTAGCGGGAGAAGGGGCGATCGCAGCCTGGTCGATCTGATCGGCGATTATGGTCTCGTCGATAGATACCGGGTCGATCATCCCAGTGGGAAAATGTGGACGTGGGCGCATAATTGGCCGTCTGACAAGGTAGTTAGCTACCTTGACAGAATGTTAGTTCGTAGGGCCGACATAGACCTGTTAGATTGTCCCACGTTCCACTGGGTAGGCTACACGGACCACAAACTCGTTTGTGCCCGTGTGGCGTTAGAACATAGGCCTAGAATGGCTGGTTACTGGAAGTTCAATCTGTCCTTACTGGACAGGCGGGACTTCCGGGAGCAGCTAATTAAATTAGTGCAGCGGGAGCTAGTGGGGCGGTTATCGGGAATAGGTGGTGGGAAAAATTGAAAGATAGAATTAGGTCTTTCACCACCGATTTCAGCAAACGGCTCGCTCTAGATAAGGCTGAGAAGGTGAAGACACTTAAGGCTAATTTTTCCCGGGCGGAGGCTGGGGGGGATCCCCTAGAGATAGCTCTAGCTAGGGAGGCCCTGCAGCGGTCGAATAGCGATCGTTACATGGGTCAGGTAATTAGGCATAAGTTAAGTAAGATGTCTAACGAAGCTGTGAACCTGGGCGCAGATCTGCGTCGGGAAGAAATCCGTCGAGGTGGTGTTCGTTACGTTCGTCAAGTCGAAACCCCGGAGGGGCGTACTCTGCGGTCGACTGACGACATGTGCGAGGCGTTTCGGCGGCATTTCGAGAGCCGCTTTACCAAGGAGCCTGGTCTCCGTGAGGAGGAGTTTCGCAGCTATTTGGCTGACTTTCCTCGGCTTGCGCCGACTGAAGCGGCTAGCTGCGAGGGAGAGATCACGGAGGGCGAAGTCTATGAGGCACTGAAGAGGGTCGGCAGAGGCAAGTCGCCCGGTCTGGATGGTTTGCCCTATGAATTGTACTTGAGGCTGTCGCACATCTTTGTTCCGATTTTGACAGCAGTGTTCAACAACTGGTTTCGGTCGGGGTCCATCCCCAATCGCATTTCCAGGGGTGTGATCACTCTGTTGAAAAAGGGCAAGGGTGTTGGGGGGAAACTAGATGATTATAGGCCCATAACTCTGCTAAACACAGAGTTAAAGATTATGGCCAAGATCCTGCAGGAGCGTTTGCAGTCAGTTGCCGAGTCTCTGTTGGGACCTGAGCAGACTTGTTCTGTGAGGGGCCGAACAATTCAGAGCAACCTGCATTTGATCCGCACGATCGTAGAGGGCGTAAAAGACGACGAAGAAGCCGCGCTGATCAATTTGGATCAGTCCAAGGCATTTGATAGGGTCGACCATCGCTACCTTGCTACTGTCCTGCAGGCCGCCGGATTCGCACCCGACTTCTGCCGCTGGATTAGCCTCCTGTATCGCTCCCCCAGTGCTGTGGTACAGGTGAACGGAAAGTTGTCGGGCGCTTTTGTTCTGTCGAGGTCGGTTCGTCAGGGTTGTCCGCTGTCGCCTCTCCTTTACGCTTTGGCGTTGGAGCCTCTCCTGCGCCGGCTGAAGGACGAGGCGTGCAGTCCGGCCCTACGCGGGATCGCCGTTCCTGGAGGGTCTCGAGCCAGGGTTTCCGCGTACGCCGATGACGTATCTGCTTTCGTGTCGTCCCTTAACGACATTGAGGCGGTACAGAAGGCGCTTGATCGGTACGAGAAGGTGACAGGGGCCAAGATAAACCGCGACAAGTCTTCCGGCTTGCGGTTAGGTGCCTGGAAGGGGCGTGATCTTCCAGGCCGCTTCGGTTGGACGGACGGTCCTGTCCGCATTCTTGGAGTGTGGTTTGGACCCGACCTCCAGCTGAAGAAAAATTGGTCTGAAGTACTAGCAAAGGTCGTTTCTGCCGGTAAGACTTGGAATCGACGGAGGTTGTTCGTAAAGGGCAGGGCGGAGGTGTGTGTTACATACATTTTCCCCCTGATTCTTTATCGCTTGTCAGTACTTCCTCTCTGTAAGGCCCAGAAGAAGGCGCTCGAGCAAGCGCTATCCTCCATTTTATGGAGGGGACGCGCGAACAGGGTCGACAGACGAGTCTGCACTAAAAGTCCGTGTCATGGGGGGCTGGGAATGCCACACTTGAAGAGTCACATCCGTGCCTCTCGGTTGGCTTTCCTACGCCGCGCATTGACTAGAGGAGATCCGATTCTGGAGGGGATTGTTAGGGACGCCTTCCCTAGCCTTACCATCAATCCCCCCATCTCGAAGGCTGAGCGCCATTGTAAGTCTCGAGATGAATCGCTTTTCCTCAGCGAGTGTCGGTCAGCCTTGAGGGCTATTCCGCGGTCCAGTGACCTTTCACGGCCTAGGAAGGTCTTCTATCGGGAATTAGTGGAGGGTCGCGCGAAGGATTCTCTACGTGATACGCTCGACTGTTCGGAGGAGCAGTATCGCTCCTACTGGTCTTGGGCGCCAGCGGCGGATTATCTCAGTAACCCTGAGTTTTCGCTTACCTGGCGATTGGCTCGGAATCGGCTGCCTCTCAACGACATGGCTTTCATATGGGGCTTGGCGGATTTGCCAGACTGTGAACGGTGTGGCCTTGGATTAGAGGAAACGGCTTCGCACGCCTTCTACCATTGCCCCCGGGTCCGCCCCTTATGGGACCATGTCGGCGAGCTGACGGCTCGTCTCGCTCCCGAAGAACTCATGTCCATTGATCGCGCATACGCGTGTGACAATGTGTCGCCCCCGTATTCTGGGGTGAAACGAATGGTGTTTCTAACGCTGCTAGCCACGGCTCGAATGGTGATATGGACGACGCGAATGGAGGAAGTCTTGCGAGGCAATAGTCTTTCGCATCAGGATCTAATCCGATTCTTTGAGCATCAGCTCAAGATGAAGATTAGAACTGATAGAAAACGATTGCATTCGACAGTCTTCAGCGAAAGGTGGGTAAAAGAGGCGAGCTTGGTTCGTTTGAACGGGGTTAGCCTTGATTTTCTTTTCTAGGTCAACCAAAGTCACATCGGGGTGGTTTCCTGTGGAACCCTCCCCTCGGTTAGGTTAGACAAGCTTAAGTGTACCTAGTTAATATGAGTAAGTGTTGTTCCCGGCCTGTTTCCCGGCCATCATTTTAGTTATGATCCAAGTCGAGATTCCCAACCTCCCCAGTTTGTTTTGGCCTCCTTTTCATCTCAACTGGATCAGCCTTTTACTTCCCCATGTCCCACTTATTTTATCTCTTTCCCACTCCCTTAGCGAGAGTGCTTCTTGATTTTGTCCTCTGGGCAGAATACAGCGGCCTCTCTATTTTGAGGGTTGGACGGGCCCTACTAACATAAATTATGTTTAGTTTAAGAATTTGTTGAATTTTTAGTTTGTTATGGGGTTCATCTCCCTCCCCTTTCATCTGTTCATGATTATATCTTTATGTATTTTTATTATCATTAAATTTTTATGTTATGGGGCGCGTTTTATTTTAGGCCCCCCCTGGTGAGGATGTGGTATTATGGTGTACGGAGGATTGAAAGAGGATGGACGAATTCTTGTGGTGATTGCGTCAATTGTAATGTATGAATGGGTCACGAATCTGATTAGCTAGGTATAGGATAGTTAGTTAAGACCAGCCTTACCCCTCCCCTTTTTAGGCCTTGTGCCACAATTTGTATTTTATACGAATAAATCCTAAGTGGAATCACGAGATTTTCTGTTCGTCTTACGTGTTTTTTGGTCCAGCTATAAGCTAAGTTGGAAAGTTACATTTTTTTAAATTTGCACGCATTTTTTGAACCCTTTCTTTCCGTTTTTTTTTTAATTTGTACGCATTTTTGAACCCTTTCTTTCTTTTTTTGAACACTTTCTTTTTTCAGTTTGATATTTGTTTAGTTTTTTATTTCTTTTATTTTGCTGTTACCCTCCCCGACTTTTATTTGATTCTGTTCTTTTTCGTTTACTGTTCATTGTTGGTTTTATTTATTTTTCCCGGATTTCGGTCCGACCTTTTTTATTTTGGTTTTATTTATTTGTTAAAAATTTCTGCTTAAAAAAAAAAAGAAAAGTGTGAGAAAAGAAATTTTAGTCAGCCGCGGTGAACTTTGTTCACCAAAATGGCTGAGAAAAACATTGACACTCCAGCTACACCGTTAACAATACCGGTGTCAGCTGAAAAAACGGCCTGGAGCCAAAATAGCCCGCTAAAAAAGGATGGCGTATTTTACGCTAACGAAAGAATTCGTCTCCAAGAAACCTTCAGTGGCAATGAATTCTTAACAATCACCGAGGCATTCGAGGAGGTGAAACCTCGTACCATTTCTTTGCTCACCTCGGATGTCAGGACTCATAAGCTGGTTGGAGTGAGCAGGGAGGGTATGGAGGAGGCCCTGAAGGCGTTAGGCATTTGTCCGAAAATTTTAGCACGAAGAACAAATGCTCTATGGGACCTCCTCCTACACACAGAAGAACAAGCCAAGAAATTAGCCGGCAGTGTCTTGAATACAAAGTCTTTAAGACTACAAACCGAGTATATGGGCACCCGTCGAACAAAGGTGATGGTTCATGGGGTGCCCATAGACATTTCCGGTGACAGACTCGGGGCCTTCTTCGCCGAATTCGGAGAAGTTAACGAAGTGAAGGCCATCAGCAGTAAGGCAGGAATCGAGACGGGAGATTTCGAAATCCACATCACATTGGACAGAGAAGGATTCCAGAACATCCCAAACGTATTAATCTGCCGCAACAGAAGGATGTTGGTAGTGGTGGAGGGCAGAAAGCCGTTCTGTTGGTCATGCGGAGAGGCAGGACACATGGCAAAGGCGTGCCCTAAGAAAGAGAAGACACCAGCCCCACCACCTCCAGCACCTGCAGCAAAAACCAGTACCCCAGAGAAGGAAACCCCGAATCCGGAAGGCGAGTGGAAGGAAGTCACTAAAAGGCGGAAGCCCCAAAGTGCGCCGGCTCCACCCCAGAAGGAGATTCCCCCCAAAAGGCAGACGGAAGGGGAATTTAAAAAGCAACTCAAAGAAGGCCAAAACAAGCGGCCCGAGGATCAACCTAAACTGCAACAGAAGCAAATAGAACAGCAGCCTCAACAGCAGAAGCAACCTGAACAACCTCAACAGCAACGACAGAAGAAGCAACAGCAGCCTCAACAGCAGCGGTCACAGCAGAAAACCAAGAAGCAGCAAGAGCATCCACAGATGGAGCAGCAGCAGGAAGCACCAATGGAGGTAGAAAGTATGCCTCCACCACGAGCTTCGTCTTTAAAAAGAAGTAGGGAGGAAGACTCTGAAGAGCAAGAAAAAGGTACCTCTGGACGTAGCAGGGCAGAGTGTAGCATGGACAGAACCAGGCGGCACTCCTTCCCTGCATCGCCCATAAGACAATCTGTTTCCCCTAGAGATAGGAGTCTCCCTTCCTCCCATACACGTACTCCATCCCCCTCTCCCTCTACTTCTTCCCCCAGTTCTCTAAATACACCACCCCATACATCCACTTCTTCCCCTCCCCATCCTTCAAGGGAGAAGAAAAAGAAGAAAAAGAAACTTTTCGAAGGGCCCGAATCAATTTGTCATGTAGACAAAGAAGTCTACAAGAACGGGCTCACCAAGCAAAGAAAAGCACTGTCGGGGCTCCTTTTCCAAATGAACGAGGTTGACGGGAAGTCAACAGAAGACCCTCGTAACTTTCCTAAGGCACCAGGAGTGATAACCTGCGTAAGGGACACGGGGGCTTACTTGCGTGTGTGGAGTCATTTGTTTGAAGCTAAAGAGGCCTTCCCGAACATCAGAATGTTCGATATGGAGGACCCCAGTATAAGAAGATTGCGACAATTTTGTGCAGGGAGGGTCCCCGTTTTGATCCATCCCTCATTATATAGAGCGATCAAACTAATATACCCCATGGACGTTGGCGGTATTGCCCTGGATGGACGCATTACGTCAGAGTTGGGAGTAGGGAGCCTGGGGCAATCCGTCGGGGTCCTGTCCAGCTCAGATTTCCGCCCCGTATGTGTCTAAGGTTTTTGCACTAATTCTTTTTTATATTTGCAGGCCTAGAAAATGGAAATAAAGATAGCCAGTTTGAATGTGAAGGGCTTGAGAAATCGGGGTAAGGCTGCCCGCCTGCTTCGGGATCTCCTGTCCTTCGGTGTAGATGTTGCCGCGATCGAAGAGACCCACTTTGTTTGCACTTCCGATGCGTGTGTGCTGGAGGATGACTTTGTCGTCTATTCAGCATATGGGGACCGGTTGGCCAGAGGAGTTTCTTTGTTAGTCAAACGTACTCTTGATGCGAAGGTGGACCTTGTGCATACCGATGCCGAGGGCAGGTTAATCGTGGCCGATATTGCCGTGAAAAGTGGTTCGTTTCGGGTCGTTGCGGTTTATGCGCCCAACGACCAGGGGGAGCGGTGTGACTTTTTTCGGCAGTTAGGGCCGTTCCTAGTCGATTCTTCGCTCCTAGTTCTAATGGGGGACTGGAATGCCATCCTGGACCCCAAGTTAGACAGGGGGCGGGGCGCTAGCGGGAGAAGGGGCGATCGCAGCCTGGTCGATCTGATCGGCGATTATGGTCTCGTCGATAGATACCGGGTCGATCATCCCAGTGGGAAAATGTGGACGTGGGCGCATAATTGGCCGTCTGACAAGGTAGTTAGCTACCTTGACAGAATGTTAGTTCGTAGGGCCGACATAGACCTGTTAGATTGTCCCACGTTCCACTGGGTAGGCTACACGGACCACAAACTCGTTTGTGCCCGTGTGGCGTTAGAACATAGGCCTAGAATGGCTGGTTACTGGAAGTTCAATCTGTCCTTACTGGACAGGCGGGACTTCCGGGAGCAGCTAATTAAATTAGTGCAGCGGGAGCTAGTGGGGGCGGTTATCGGGAATAGGTGGTGGGAAAAACTGAAAGATAGAATTAGGTCTTTCACCACCGATTTCAGCAAACGGCTCGCTCTAGATAAGGCTGAGAAGGTGAAGACACTTAAGGCTAATTTTTCCCGGGCGGAGGCTGGGGGGGATCCCCTAGAGATAGCTCTAGCTAGGGAGGCCCTGCAGCGGTCGAATAGCGATCGTTACATGGGTCAGGTAATTAGGCATAAGTTAAGTAAGATGTCTAACGAAGCTGTGAACCTGGGCGCAGATCTGCGTCGGGAAGAAATCCGTCGAGGTGGTGTTCGTTACGTTCGTCAAGTCGAAACCCCGGAGGGGCGTACTCTGCGGTCGACTGACGACATGTGCGAGGCGTTTCGGCGGCATTTCGAGAGCCGCTTTACCAAGGAGCCTGGTCTCCGTGAGGAGGAGTTTCGCAGCTATTTGGCTGACTTTCCTCGGCTTGCGCCGACTGAAGCGGCTAGCTGCGAGGGAGAGATCACGGAGGGCGAAGTCTATGAGGCACTGAAGAGGGTCGGCAGAGGCAAGTCGCCCGGTCTGGATGGTTTGCCCTATGAATTGTACTTGAGGCTGTCGCACATCTTTGTTCCGATTTTGACAGCAGTGTTCAACAACTGGTTTCGGTCGGGGTCCATCCCCAATCGCATTTCCAGGGGTGTGATCACTCTGTTGAAAAAGGGCAAGGGTGTTGGGGGGAAACTAGATGATTATAGGCCCATAACTCTGCTAAACACAGAGTTAAAGATTATGGCCAAGATCCTGCAGGAGCGTTTGCAGTCAGTTGCCGAGTCTCTGTTGGGACCTGAGCAGACTTGTTCTGTGAGGGGCCGAACAATTCAGAGCAACCTGCATTTGATCCGCACGATCGTAGAGGGCGTAAAAGACGACGAAGAAGCCGCGCTGATCAATTTGGATCAGTCCAAGGCATTTGATAGGGTCGACCATCGCTACCTTGCTACTGTCCTGCAGGCCGCCGGATTCGCACCCGACTTCTGCCGCTGGATTAGCCTCCTGTATCGCTCCCCCAGTGCTGTGGTACAGGTGAACGGAAAGTTGTCGAGCGCTTTTGTTCTGTCGAGGTCGGTTCGTCAGGGTTGTCCGCTGTCGCCTCTCCTTTACGCTTTGGCGTTGGAGCCTCTCCTGCGCCGGCTGAAGGACGAGGCGTGCAGTCCGGCCCTACGCGGGATCGCCGTTCCTGGAGGGTCTCGAGCCAGGGTTTCCGCGTACGCCGATGACGTATCTGCTTTCGTGTCGTCCCTTAACGACATTGAGGCGGTACAGAAGGCGCTTGATCGGTACGAGAAGGTGACAGGGGCCAAGATAAACCGCGACAAGTCTTCCGGCTTGCGGTTAGGTGCCTGGAAGGGGCGTGATCTTCCAGGCCGCTTCGGTTGGACGGACGGTCCTGTCCGCATTCTTGGAGTGTGGTTTGGACCCGACCTCCAGCTGAAGAAAAATTGGTCTGAAGTACTAGCAAAGGTCGTTTCTGCCGGTAAGACTTGGAATCGACGGAGGTTGTCCGTAAAGGGCAGGGCGGAGGTGTGTGTTACATACATTTTCCCCCTGATTCTTTATCGCTTGTCAGTACTTCCTCTCTGTAAGGCCCAGAAGAAGGCGCTCGAGCAAGCGCTATCCTCCATTTTATGGAGGGGACGCGCGAACAGGGTCGACAGACGAGTCTGCACTAAAAGTCCGCGTCATGGGGGGCTGGGAATGCCACACTTGAAGAGTCACATCCGTGCCTCTCGGTTGGCTTTCCTACGCCGCGCATTGACTAGAGGAGATCCGATTCTGGAGGGGATTGTTAGGGACGCCTTCCCTAGCCTTACCATCAATCCCCCCATCTCGAAGGCTGAGCGCCATTGTAAGTCTCGAGATGAATCGCTTTTCCTCAGCGAGTGTCGGTCAGCCTTGAGGGCTATTCCGCGGTCCAGTGACCTTTCACGGCCTAGGAAGGTCTTCTATCGGGAATTAGTGGAGGGTCGCGCGAAGGATTCTCTACGTGATACGCTCGACTGTTCGGAGGAGCAGTATCGCTCCTACTGGTCTTGGGCGCCAGCGGCGGATTATCTCAGTAACCCTGAGTTTTCGCTTACCTGGCGATTGGCTCGGAATCGGCTGCCTCTCAACGACATGGCTTTCATATGGGGCTTGGCGGATTTGCCAGACTGTGAACGGTGTGGCCTTGGATTAGAGGAAACGGCTTCGCACGCCTTCTACCATTGCCCCCGGGTCCGCCCCTTATGGGACCATGTCGGCGAGCTGACGGCTCGTCTCGCTCCCGAAGAACTCGTGTCCATTGATCGCGCATACGCGTGTGACAATGTGTCGCCCCCGTATTCTGGGGTGAAACGAATGGTGTTTCTAACGCTGCTAGCCACGGCTCGAATGGTGATATGGACGACGCGAATGGAGGAAGTCTTGCGAGGCAATAGTCTTTCGCATCAGGATCTGATCCGATTCTTTGAGCATCAGCTCAAGATGAGGATTAGAACTGATAGAAAACGATTGCATTCGACAGTCTTCAGCGAAAGGTGGGTAAAAGAGGCGAGCTTGGTTCGTTTGAACGGGGTTAGCCTTGATTTTCTTTTCTAGGTCAACCAAAGTCACATCGGGGTGGTTTCCTGTGGAACCCTCCCCTCGGTTAGGTTAGACAAGCTTAAGTGTACCTAGTTAATATGAGTAAGTGTTGTTCCCGGCCTGTTTCCCGGCCATCATTTTAGTTATGATCCAAGTCGAGATTCCCAACCTCCCCAGTTTGTTTTGGCCTCCTTTTCATCTCAACTGGATCAGCCTTTTACTTCCCCATGTCCCACTTATTTTATCTCTTTCCCACTCCCTTAGCGAGAGTGCTTCTTGATTTTGTCCTCTGGGCAGAATACAGCGGCCTCTCTATTTTGAGGGTTGGACGGGCCCTACTAACATAAATTATGTTTAGTTTAAGAATTTGTTGAATTTTTAGTTTGTTATGGGGTTCATCTCCCTCCCCTTTCATCTGTTCATGATTATATTTTTATGTATTTTTATTATCATTAAATTTTTATGTTATGGGGCGCGTTTTAGTTTAGGCCCCCCCTGGTGAGGATGTGGTATTATGGTGTACGGAGGATTGAAAGATGATGGACGAATTCTTGTGGTGATTGCGTCAATTGTAATGTATGAATGGGTCACGAATCTGATTAGCTAGGTATAGGATAGTTAGTTAAGACCAGCCTTACCCCTCCCCTTTTTAGGCCTTGTGCCACAATTTGTATTTTATACAAATAAATCCTAAGTGGAATCACGAGATCCAACGGCCGTCTTGTTATTCCTTTTCTCTTTGTTGTAGACCGCAGACCGACTGCACGTTTGCCGGAATTCTGTTTGACTGCTGACAGACTGCTCGTTTGCCTGAATTCTGTGTTGCATTGTATTTAGCTAAGTTTGTTTTTTATTATTTCCATTTGACTGTTTCAGGAAAAAAAGAAAAAAAGAAAAAAAAAAAAAAGAAAAAAAAGTCCTTTTGATTTTTGCTTCTCTCCATTTTTTTTTACCCCCCTCTTTTAATTTCTGTTATTTTTTCGTTTTATTTCAGTTTTCCAATTTTCCCCCTTTAATTTTTGTTTTCCTTTTAATTTTCTTTTTACCCCCGGTAATTCTTTGTTTTTTATTTTTTACCCCTTTTTAATTTGCAGGCCTTGTTCTTTTTATTCTAGTTTCCCGTTTTAATTTCCTTCCAACCTTTAATTTTTGTTTTTCGTTTCCACGCTTTTTCTTTTAGCCTCCGTTAAAATTTTCATTTTCCTTTAATTTCTGATTTTCGCGTTTATTAATTTTAATTTCTGTTTTTTTTTTTCCTAACCTAACGTTTTTCCGTGTTTTTCGTTTTATAATTTGTTTGTATTAATTTCGTTTTGAAATCCTTGTATTGTATAATTTATTTGTTAATTTTTCTTTTGTTTATCGGTTCGACTCGCTTTTCTGTGGGTCGGCCATTTTGAATTTTTGTTTCTAGCTTTGGTTGTCGTCGAAAGTTTCGTATTTTCTTTTGTTTATTCTTTTCGACTAGTGTCGGCCATTTTGTTTTTTTTGTTAATAGCTCCGGCTATTTGCCGAAGTTTATTATTGTCTTTGTTTACCTTGTTTTGAACCGTTTTCTTTGTATTATTTAATTTTCCTCCTTGTGTTTTTTATTTTCGCCTTTAGGTGATATTTGTTTAAGTTTTTTACGTGTTATTTTTGTTGTGTTTGTAATTGTTTAATTTAGCTGTCTAGTCTCGCTTCTTAAAGTCGGCCATCTTTTATTTTATTTTTAACTAGCTTCGGCTAGAGTTTAAATCTTATTAGTTTTTCTTATCTATCTTTTCTTTGAACTTTTTTGTCTAAATCCCCCCCCCTTTTTTATTTTTTTTTGCGCCTTTTGGCGTTATTCGTTCTTTTTTGTTTCGCCTTTAGGCGAAATTTAGTAAATATCCCTCCCCCTATTCCTCCACTCCCGACCCTCCCCCTTACTTCATCATGGAGAAGAAGGAAAAAAAAGCCCCTTCTTTTCTGATCACAAAGAAAAAGACATCGACCCTGGCTACCATAAAAAAATCGGTTAGGAAGCATCTTTTTAACCCGAAAAAAGACCCCCCAGACAAAGATAATCCCAATGAATATCCTGCCCTGCCAAGAACCCCTACTAATGAGGAGATTGTGGACGTCCTTAAGCAGGCGGCCAAAGCCAGGATAGCTAAGGAAATCCTGGAAAAGGAAAAAAACAATGAAAAGCCGAAAGTTAGTACCGAGGTCGGGGATTCGCCCTCTTGTTGGAAGTCCCCTCCGAATTGTATTATCGACATCGCGGAGTTCCTGGAGCGTGCCAAGAGTTACGCTCACCTCGTGGTGAAAGACGGGCTCTTGGAGGATCCAGTGGAACTGAAGAGAGTCGAGAAAAGAATAGTGTCTGTTTTTGTCGTCGACAAGCGTTCGCGCAAAATTTGTCGTTCGACTAAAGACACAGTGTTTAAAGCACTGGAGTCCCTGGGGTTCAAACCCCTAAGAATTGTCAAAGGCAAGGGTTTCTTCATGTGGGACGTGCTGCTGCCCACTGCAGAAGACTGCGTGAGAGCCACCCGGAGGGAGTTGATCACCAAGGATCTCATCCTCCGAACGGAGTACGAGGGTCGGCGAAGGACCAGGGTGGCGGTGTACGAGGTCCCTCCTCAGGTTATCGGGGAACACCTCGCGGCTTTCCTGGCCCAGTACGGGGAAATATTGGCCGCTTCCTGCGATAGCCTGACCGGGGGATGGAGCTTTGATATGATGCTCGATCGAAAGGCCTTCAGCTCCGTCCCCAACTGGATTGACGTAGGTGACCTGAAGCTGCCGGTCATCGTGACCGGTCGTAAACCAGCCTGTTGGAAGTGTGGAGTGACTGGTCATCTCTCCTCTTCCTGCCCAGAGAAGAAGGCCTCTGGGACTCAGGTCACTAAAGACCAAACTCCCCCTCTGACCGAGTCTGCAAAATCCGCCGCGCCTGTAATGGGCATGCCAGCTGCCGGGACCGGAGAGGTTGTTCCCCCGGTTGGGTCACCATCCAAGCCCCCATCCCCCGAAGAGCCCTCTTCCGCCGCTCCTGTGGCTAAGAAGGGGGAAGAAGGGGAATGGCATGTAGTTGGCAGGGTCAGAGGGAAGCGTCAGCCAGCGGGTCCTCAGTCCCCTGAAGCCTCGGGGACTAAAGACACACACAGTCCCACTCCCTCTATCAACAGCAAGGGCGACGCCCCGACCTCCACTCTTTCAATTGAAGAGCAGAGGCTAAAATACGAGCCGAGCCACGAAAAAGCGGAGAAACTAAAAAAACTCAAAAAACATCTGGACGACCAAAAAAAAACCACAAAATCTCCTCAAAAAAAAACATCCCCTTACAGTCACCTAAATTAATTTCCCCCATCAAATCTCCCCCCAAGAAGAAGGCCACCCTTTGTGTTTCCTCCATCCCCATGCCTCCCACTTCAACCCCTCTCTCCAGAGTGAAGCCTTCTCCTGCTATGCCGTCCACCTCCCATGCCCAATCCCAAATCCCGCTCAGTAGAGATCCCAGTCCCTTTAGACAACCCTGCACTCCTTGCCACACTCCCAGTCCTTCTCCCACTAAAACCTCTCAGATGTTACCACCGGTCACCAAAAGGCCCCGAAGCCCCACTCAAGATCCCGGCGAAAAGAAAAAAAAACCAAAGGGCATTTTCAATCATGGATTGGACATTTGTAAAATCTCCCCTAGGCAGGCGGAAAAAGCTAGGGATTATGGGAACCGTATCCCTAATCTAAAGTTCCTCCTGTCCATCAAACAGTTCAGCGACAAAGACATCGACAACCCGTTGAACTTCCCAGATGCCCAGCGGGTTTTAACCGTGGTGGGCGTTGACACGGGAGCAAAACAGATTTGGGCCATGTTGGACGAGGCCATATCCTCGTTCAACATGAGCCCGCCCATTGCTATCATTCAGAGCGACAAGCTCCGGAAAATGAACTCATTTTGTGCAGGGAGGGTCCCAATTTTTGTTCACCCCTCCCTCTATAGGGCTCTTAAACTCACTTTCCCGTGGGATATCGGCGGGATCTCCCAGGACGGTAACATCAACACTGAGATGGGCCATGGGTCTATGGGAGATGCTGTCGGTATCCTCACCCCGGCCATGTTCAAAACAGGTAAGCAACCCTAATCAGTTTTCACTATGGCTCTCTGGTTGGCTACTTTAAATGTCCGGGGCCTGAGGTCGGAGTCTCGCAGGGCGAGGCTCTCTCGCGACCTTCAGCGCCTCGGGGTTAATATCTGTTGTGTGCAAGAGACCCGGTTTTCTTCTCATGATCGTGAGGATGTGCTGTCTAAGGGGTTCGCCCTTTATTCAGCATGTTTTGATGGTCGTTCGAGGGGTGTCTCTTGGCTAGTGAGCAGGTCTTTAGACGCTGCATGTACTCTTGTTTTCGCAGATCCGGCGGGCAGGCTTTGTGTGCTGGACGTTACCATAAAAGGTAAGGCTTTACGTCTCATCGGCGTTTATGCGCCTAATACCCATGCTGAGCGACCTGGTCTGTTTCGGCAGATCGAGCCGTTTTTGACGACATCTCGTCGGGTAGTTTTAGCGGGCGATTGGAATGCCGTCCTTGAGCCCGATATAGATCGTATAGGGAAAAAACGGGGTACTAACAATCCTGATGTGAAACCATTTCGGGACTTTATCGGCGGGTTTGATCTCGTCGATAAGTACCGGAATGAGCATCCTCGGGAGGTAGCATGGACTTGGACTAATAGTGGCAACTCGGCTCCTGGGACGCTTGCGAGCTACCTCGACCGGGTCTTAGTTAAGAGAGTCGATGTAGGGCTCTTAGGGTGTCCAAGTTTCCATTACATAGTTTATTCGGATCATAGGCTTGTCCGGGTCCGGGTAAACTTAGATAAGCCTAAGGTTAGGTTGGCTGGTTACTGGAAATTCAACTGTTCACTGTTTGGTGAGCAGGGATTTCGGGACCAGCTGGTACTAATGATACAACGGGAATTGTCGGGAGCGGTTTTCGGGAACGCCTGGTGGGGTAAACTTAAATCCAAAATTAGAACGTTTGCTGCCGATTTTAGTCGTCGACTCAATCGAGATAGATTAGCGGCGCAAACTGCTTTAGAAGAAAAAGTTGATCGGGCCGTGAAATCCCGTGTTAGTGGGGATGTAGCCTTAGCTAAGGCAGAGTTGGCCTCCTTGCTTATCAAGAAGGATCAAGCTCTGGTAGTTAGGGCTAGGTTAAAAAGAATGTCCTCTGAGGCGACGAATATGGCCGCTGAATTGCGTGCAGAGGAGAGTAGGAGTGCGTCTCGACGACATATCGCGTGCGTCACATTACCGGATAATCGGACCGTGACTACAAACGCGGGCATATGTGAGGTCTTTCGTGATTACTTTCAGGATCTTTTCACCAGGGAGCCCGGTCTGAGCTCTGCTCAGTTCGACTCCTATTTAGCCGACTTTCCCTGCCTCGAGGCAGCTGAAGCGGCTGGGTGCGAGGGTCCCATAACAGAGTCCGAGATCTGGGATGCGCTGAAGCAGGTTGGCCTGGATAAGTCTCCGGGACTCGATGGTCTTCCCTACGAAGTGTACTTGAGGCTGTCGCCCGTTTTTGTTCCTTTGCTGGAGCTGATTTTCAACCACTGGATGAAGCAGGGGTCTATACCCCAACGCTTCACCAGGGGTGTGATCAAGTTGCTGCGTAAGGACAAGAACGGTGGGGATGGGTTAGGGAACTTTCGCCCTTTAACAATGTTAAACACGGAGTTAAAGATTTTGGCGAAGATCTTAGCCAACCGTTTGCAGCTTGTCCTGTCTAGTCTGATTGGTCCCGAGCAGACTTGTGCTGTGAAGGGCAGGACTATTCAGGATAACCTGCATATGGTACGCTTGATCTTAGAACAAGTCGACGGTGAAGCCGCGCTGATCAAGTTAGATCAGTCCAAGGCCTTCGATAGGGTTGACCATCGTTTTCTGGAGGCTGTCCTTTCGGCGGCCGGTTTCGGAGCCGACTTTCGCTCCTGGATCCGACTCTTGTATGCGACCCCCGGTGCGCTGGTGGAAGTGAATGGAGTAAGATCGAAGCCTTTCGTATTGTCTCGCTCTATTCGTCAGGGTTGTCCGCTCTCGCCTTTGCTGTACGTTCTTGCGTTGGAACCGTTCCTTCGCAAGTTAAAGGCGAATCCGGTCCTGCGTGGAATATCTCTGCCTGGGGCCACCACCTCAGCAAGGTATTCTGCCTATGCTGACGACGTTTCGGTTCTTGTGTCGAGCAGAGCCGAGATTGACGAAGTCAGCAAAGTGGTCAGTGGTTATGAGATGGTGACAGGGGCCAAGATCAATCGCGATAAGTCTGTGGGCTTGCGATTGGGTGCGTGGAAGGGAGTTTCTCTTCCCGGACCTTTCCTCTGGACGGATGGGCCGATCAAGATACTCGGCGTCTGGTTCGGTCCGGATCTCCAGTTGGAAATGAATTGGTCGGAGGTACGAGGGAAGGCCGAGATCGCGGTTGGTCTGTGGTCTCGGAGGAGGCTTTCCCTGAAGGGAAGGGCGGAAGTATGTGTTTCTCACATATATCCTATTCTCGTGTACCGACTCTCTGTACTTCCACTTCCGTTTACCGCACTAAGTTTATTAGTAAGGCTCTTGTTCTCTTTCTTGTGGAGAGGCAAGGCCGCTATGGTATCTCGCAAGATCTGTTGCCTTCATACCGCTGAGGGCGGCCTGGGAATGCCAAGCATTGAGATTCGTCAACATATGCTTCGCATTGCATTCCTGGACCGATTGTGTCGCGAACCGGACGAGGTGGGAGCCTTCTGGAAGGAAGATGCCCGGAAAAATTTCCCGTCCCTGAGAAGTGTGCACTCGTGCGAGGGGGAGGCCCGCCGTAGACCCCGAGCCGAAAGCTCCTTCTATCACGAATGTCGTCGCGCTCTGAAATGCCTCTTACGGGCGTCGGAAGGCCTCTCCAACGTCCAGGCGTTGTCTCGTAGGGCATTGTATCAAGTGTTAGTTCGGGGGTCCGTTCAAGATGCTCTGATTAGCGAGCTCGGTCTTACGAAGCAGCAGGCTCGCTCAATATGGCCTTGGGCGACAGGGTTGAAATGCCTCACTAACGACGAGGCATCACTCACCTGGCAGGTGATTCGTGGAGCCCTCTGGGTCGGCAAAAGACTTTGTGCAGCGGGCTTGGAGAATTCTCCAAACTGCCGCCGCTGTGTTGGGGAAGTCGAGACCCTTGGTCACGCCTTCTTTCAGTGCAGAGTGGTAGTGCCGTTGTGCAAGTTTGTTGAAGGTCTCATGGTTCGCGTCTTGCGGAGAAAGACCTTTGTCCTGGATGTCGTTTCTGTTTGCAGCAATGTGGTACCGCAGATGTCGAGGGCTGAGAATTATGTGTTCTGTTGCTTACTGGGCGTTATGAGAGTCGTGATTTGGACGACGCGTCAGAAGGAATTCTATGGTGGCGAGAAGTTTGCTTCTTCCGAACTGATCTTGTTCTTTAGGCATCTGCTTAAAGTCAAGATTAGGACGGAAAGGCGGCGACTCACATCATCTGAATTTGGCGAAAGGTGGGTGACTCTTGCGCGTTTGTGCCGTGTGAAAGGGGCTGACCTTGAGTGGCATTTTGATGCCGGTTAGGCATAGGATATTGTTTACCTGGGTTGAACTTGGGCAACCCATCCATGCTTAGGCTAGATTAGGGTTTTTGGTGTTTTATTTTTAGTTTCTTAGGATTATGTAAACTTAGCTAAGGTATGTTTGCTCATTGGCCCCTTTTTTTTTCTGTCCCCTTTTCTTTTCCTTTAGTTTAACTCCCCATCCCTCCCCTCTTTAGGTGCTCAGTGATTTCAGTTCTCTGGATGATGCGGGACGCCTTTCGTTTTCGTGTGTGTGATCCTTTTCGTATGTTTGTGTGTGATTCAGTGCGTGTTTGTGCGAGTGGTTGGGATGGATAAATGTGTATTTTATATTGTCAAAGTCCCGTGTCGATTTCGCCCAGTTAATTGATTTTACTGGCACATTTAGGATTTGTCGGGGGGTTTTTAATTACTAACATGATTTTGTTTAGTTTTCTTGTACATATTTGTATGCATATTGTATATAGTCATTGGGGATTATTTTATTTAATTTTTATGCCCGCCCCCCAACAGACTTTATTGTATATATGGGGTTATTTAGGATTTTCATAGAGACAATGAGGTATTTTGGTGGTTGTAGAACGAATGGTATGTATGAATGTGGTGTTTTGGTGAAAGGAATATTGTTTTGTATGCTTGGGTCAGTGCGTGCGACTAGCTAAGTTTAATTTTAAGACAAGCGATGACCTTCCTTTCCCAATCCCCATTTTTGGCTTTGTGCCACATTTACCGTGTTTTGTATACGGTAATAAATATTATCACGAGATCCAACGGCCGTCTTGTTATTCCTTTTCTCTTTGTTGTAGACCGCAGACCGACTGCACGTTTGCCGGAATTCTGTTTGACTGCTGACAGACTGCTCGTTTGCCTGAATTCTGTGTTGCATTGTATTTAGCTAAGTTTGTTTTTTATTATTTCCATTTGACTGTTTCAGGAAAAAAAAAAAAAAAAAAAAAAAAAAAAATTCTTTTGATTTTTGCTTCTCTCCATTTTTTTTACCCCCCTCTTTTAATTTCTGTTATTTTTTCTTTTTGTTTCAGTTTTCCAATTTTCCCCCTTTAATTTTTGTTTTCCTTTTAATTTTCTTTTTACCCCCGGTAATTCTTTGTTTTTTTATTTTTTACCCCTTTTTAATTTGCAGGCTTTTTCTTTTTATTCTAGTTTCTCGTTTTAATTTCCTTCCAACCTTTAATTTTTGTTTTTCATTTCCACGCTTTTTCTTTTTAGCCTCCGTTAAAATTTTCATTTTCCTTTAATTTCTGATTTTCGCGTTTATTAATTTTAATTTCTGTTTTCTTTCCTAACCTTACGTTTTTTCCGTGTTATTCGTTTTATAATTTGTTTGTACTAATTTCGTTTTGTAAACCTTGTATTGTATAATTTATTTGTTTATTTTTCCTTTGTTTATCGGTTCGACTCGCTTTTCTGTGGGTCGGCCATTTTGAATTTTTGTTTCTAGCTTTGGTTGTCGTCGAAAGTTACGTATTTTCTTTTGTTTATTCTTTTCGACTAGTGTCGGCCATTTTGTTTTTTTTGTTAATAGCTCCGGCTATTTGCCGAAGTTTATTATTGTCTTTGTTTACCTTGTTTTGAACCGTTTTCTTTGTATTATTTAATTTTCCTCCTTGTGTTTTTTATTTTCGCCTTTAGGTGATATTTGTTTAAGTTTTTTACGTGTTATTTTTGTTGTGTTTGTAATTGTTTAATTTAGCTGTCTAGTCTCGCTTCTTAAAGTCTGCCATCTTTTATTTTTTTAACTAGCTTCGGCTAGAGGTTAATCTTATTAGTTTTTCTTATCTATCTTTTCTTTGAACTTTTTTTGTCTAATTCCCCCCCTTTTTTATTTTTTTTGCGCCTTTTGGCGTTATTCGTTCTTTTTTGTTTCGCCTTTAGGCGAAATTTAGTAAATATCCCTCCCCCTATTCCTCCACTCCCGACCCTCCCCCTTACTTCATCATGGAGAAGAAGGAAAAAAAAGCCCCTTCTTTTCTGATCACAAAGAAAAAGACATCGACTCTGGCTACCATAAAAAAATCGGTTAGGAAGCATCTTTTTAACCCGAAAAAAGACCCCCCAGACAAAGATAATCCCAATGAATATCCTGCCCTGCCACGAACCCCTACTAATGAGGAGATTGTGGACGTCCTTAAGCAGGCGGCCAAAGCCAGGATAGCTAAGGAAATCCTGGAAAAGGAAAAAAACAATGAAAAGCCGAAAGTTAGTACCGAGGTCGGGGATTCGCCCTCTTGTTGGAAGTCCCCTCCGAATTGTATTATCGACATCGCGGAGTTCCTGGAGCGTGCCAAGAGTTACGCTCACCTCGTGGTGAAAGACGGGCTCTTGGAGGATCCAGTGGAACTGAAGAGAGTCGAGAAAAGAATAGTGTCTGTTTTTGTCGTCGACAAGCGTTCGCGCAAAATTTGTCGTTCGACTAAAGACACAGTGTTTAAAGCACTGGAGTCCCTGGGGTTCAAACCCCTAAGAATTGTCAAAGGCAAGGGTTTCTTCATGTGGGACGTGCTGCTGCCCACTGCAGAAGACTGCGTGAGAGCCACCCGGAGAGAATTAATCACCAAAGATCTCATCCTCCGAACAGAGTACGAGGGTCGGCGAAGGACCAGGGTGGCAGTGTACGAGGTCCCTCCTCAGGTTATCGGGGAACACCTCGCGGCTTTCCTGGCCCAATACGGGGAAATATTGGCCGCTTCCTGCGATAGCCTGACCGGGGGATGGAGCTTTGATATGATGCTCGATCGAAAGGCCTTCAGCTCCGTCCCCAACTGGATTGACGTCGGTGACCTGAAGCTGCCGGTCATCGTGACCGGTCGTAAACCAGCCTGCTGGAAGTGTGGAGTGACTGGTCATCTCTCCTCTTCCTGCCCAGAGAAGAAGGCCTCTGGGACTCAGGTCACTAAAGACCAAACTCCCCCTCTGACCGAGTCTGCAAAATCCGCCGCGCCTGTAATGGGCATGCCAGCTGCCGGGACCGGAGAGGTTGTTCCCCCGGTTGGGTCACCATCCAAGCCCCCATCCCCCGAAGAGCCCTCTTCCGCCGCTCCTGTGGCTAAGAAGGGGGAAGAAGGGGAATGGCAGGTAGTTGGCAGGGTCAGAGGGAAGCGTCAGCCAGCGGGTCCTCAGTCCCCTGAATCCTCGGGGACTAAAGACACACACAGTCCCACTCCCTCTATCAACAGCAAGGGCGACGCCCCGACCTCCACTCTTTCAATTGAAGAGCAAAAGTTGAGATATGAGCCAAGCCACGAAAAAGTGGAGAAACTAAAAAAACTCAAAAAACATCTGGACGACCAAAAAAAAACCACAAAATCTCCTCCAAAAAAAAACATCCCCTTACAGTCACCTAAATTAATTTCCCCCATCAAATCTCCCCCGAAGAAGAAGGCCACCCTTTGTGTATCCTCCATCCCCATGCCTCCCACTTCAACCCCTCTCTCCAGAGTGAAGCCTTCTCCTGCTATGCCGTCCACCTCCCATGCCCAATCCCAAATCCCGCTCAGTAGAGATCCCAGTCCCTTTAGACAACCCTGCACTCCTTGCCACACTCCCAGTCCTTCTCCCACTAAAACCTCTCAGATGTTACCACCGGTCACCAAAAGGCCCCGAAGCCCCACTCAAGATCCCGGCGAAAAGAAAAAAAAACCAAAGGGCATTTTCAATCATGGATTGGACATTTGTAAGATCTCCCCTAGGCAGGCGGAAAAAGCTAGGGATTATGGGAACCGTATCCCTAATCTAAAGTTCCTCCTGTCCATCAAACAGTTCAGCGACAAAGACATCGACAACCCGTTGAACTTCCCAGATGCCCAGCGGGTTTTAACCGTGGTGGGAGTAGACACGGGAGCAAAACAGATTTGGGCCATGTTGGACGAGGCCATATCCTCGTTCAACATGAGCCCGCCCATTGCTATCATTCAGAGCGACAAGCTCCGGAAAATGAACTCTTTTTGCGCAGGGAGGGTCCCAATTTTTGTTCACCCCTCCCTCTATAGGGCTCTTAAACTCACTTTCCCGTGGGATATCGGCGGGATCTCCCAGGACGGTAACATCAACACTGAGATGGGCCATGGGTCTATGGGAGATGCTGTCGGTATCCTCACCCCGGCCATGTTCAAAACAGGTAAGCAACCCTAATCAGTTTTCACTATGGCTCTCTGGTTGGCTACTTTAAATGTCCGGGGCCTGAGGTCGGAGTCTCGCAGGGCGAGGCTCTCTCGCGACCTTCAGCGCCTCGGGGTTAATATCTGTTGTGTGCAAGAGACCCGGTTTTCTTCTCATGATCGTGAGGATGTGCTGTCTAAGGGGTTCGCCCTTTATTCAGCATGTTTTGATGGTCGTTCGAGGGGTGTCTCTTGGCTAGTGAGCAGGTCTTTAGACGCTGCATGTACTCTTGTTTTCGCAGATCCGGCGGGCAGGCTTTGTGTGCTGGACGTTACCATAAAAGGTAAGGCTTTACGTCTCATCGGCGTTTATGCGCCTAATACCCATGCTGAGCGACCTGGTCTGTTTCGGCAGATCGAGCCGTTTTTGACGACATCTCGTCGGGTAGTTTTAGCGGGCGATTGGAATGCCGTCCTTGAGCCCGATATAGATCGTATAGGGAAAAAACGGGGTACTAACAATCCTGATGTGAAACCATTTCGGGACTTTATCGGCGGGTTTGATCTCGTCGATAAGTACCGGAATGAGCATCCTCGGGAGGTAGCATGGACTTGGACTAATAGTGGCAACTCGGCTCCTGGGACGCTTGCGAGCTACCTCGACCGGGTCTTAGTTAAGAGAGTCGATGTAGGGCTCTTAGGGTGTCCAAGTTTCCATTACATAGTTTATTCGGATCATAGGCTTGTCCGGGTCCGGGTAAACTTAGATAAGCCTAAGGTTAGGTTGGCTGGTTACTGGAAATTCAACTGTTCACTGTTTGGTGAGCAGGGATTTCGGGACCAGCTGGTACTAATGATACAACGGGAATTGTCGGGAGCGGTTTTCGGGAACGCCTGGTGGGGTAAACTTAAATCCAAAATTAGAACGTTTGCTGCCGATTTTAGTCGTCGACTCAATCGAGATAGATTAGCGGCGCAAACTGCTTTAGAAGAAAAAGTTGATCGGGCCGTGAAATCCCGTGTTAGTGGGGATGTAGCCTTAGCTAAGGCAGAGTTGGCCTCCTTGCTTATCAAGAAGGATCAAGCTCTGGTAGTTAGGGCTAGGTTAAAAAGAATGTCCTCTGAGGCGACGAATATGGCCGCTGAATTGCGTGCAGAGGAGAGTAGGAGTGCGTCTCGACGACATATCGCGTGCGTCACATTACCGGATAATCGGACCGTGACTACAAACGCGGGCATATGTGAGGTCTTTCGTGATTACTTTCAGGATCTTTTCACCAGGGAGCCCGGTCTGAGCTCTGCTCAGTTCGACTCCTATTTAGCCGACTTTCCCTGCCTCGAGGCAGCTGAAGCGGCTGGGTGCGAGGGTCCCATAACAGAGTCCGAGATCTGGGATGCGCTGAAGCAGGTTGGCCTGGATAAGTCTCCGGGACTCGATGGTCTTCCCTACGAAGTGTACTTGAGGCTGTCGCCCGTTTTTGTTCCTTTGCTGGAGCTGATTTTCAACCACTGGATGAAGCAGGGGTCTATACCCCAACGCTTCACCAGGGGTGTGATCAAGTTGCTGCGTAAGGACAAGAACGGTGGGGATGGGTTAGGGAACTTTCGCCCTTTAACAATGTTAAACACGGAGTTAAAGATTTTGGCGAAGATCTTAGCCAACCGTTTGCAGCTTGTCCTGTCTAGTCTGATTGGTCCCGAGCAGACTTGTGCTGTGAAGGGCAGGACTATTCAGGATAACCTGCATATGGTACGCTTGATCTTAGAACAAGTCGACGGTGAAGCCGCGCTGATCAATTTAGATCAGTCCAAGGCCTTCGATAGGGTTGACCATCGTTTTCTGGAGGCTGTCCTTTCGGCGGCCGGTTTCGGAGCCGACTTTCGCTCCTGGATCCGACTCTTGTATGCGACCCCCGGTGCGCTGGTGGAAGTGAATGGAGTAAGATCGAAGCCTTTCGTATTGTCTCGCTCTATTCGTCAGGGTTGTCCGCTCTCGCCTTTGCTGTACGTTCTTGCGTTGGAACCGTTCCTTCGCAAGTTAAAGGCGAATCCGGTCCTGCGTGGAATATCTCTGCCTGGGGCCACCACCTCAGCAAGGTATTCTGCCTATGCTGACGACGTTTCGGTTCTTGTGTCGAGCAGAGCCGAGATTGACGAAGTCAGCAAAGTGGTCAGTGGTTATGAGATGGTGACAGGGGCCAAGATCAATCGCGATAAGTCTGTGGGCTTGCGATTGGGTGCGTGGAAGGGAGTTTCTCTTCCCGGACCTTTCCTCTGGACGGATGGGCCGATCAAGATACTCGGCGTCTGGTTCGGTCCGGATCTCCAGTTGGAAATGAATTGGTCGGAGGTACGAGGGAAGGCCGAGATCGCGGTTGGTCTGTGGTCTCGGAGGAGGCTTTCCCTGAAGGGAAGGGCGGAAGTATGTGTTTCTCACATATATCCTATTCTCGTGTACCGACTCTCTGTACTTCCACTTCCGTTTACCGCACTAAGTTTATTAGTAAGGCTCTTGTTCTCTTTCTTGTGGAGAGGCAAGGCCGCTATGGTATCTCGCAAGATCTGTTGCCTTCATACCGCTGAGGGCGGCCTGGGAATGCCAAGCATTGAGATTCGTCAACATATGCTTCGCATTGCATTCCTGGACCGATTGTGTCGCGAACCGGACGAGGTGGGAGCCTTCTGGAAGGAAGATGCCCGGAAAAATTTCCCGTCCCTGAGAAGTGTGCACTCGTGCGAGGGGGAGGCCCGCCGTAGACCCCGAGCCGAAAGCTCCTTCTATCACGAATGTCGTCGCGCTCTGAAATGCCTCTTACGGGCGTCGGAAGGCCTCTCCAACGTCCAGGCGTTGTCTCGTAGGGCATTGTATCAAGTGTTAGTTCGGGGGTCCGTTCAAGATGCTCTGATTAGCGAGCTCGGTCTTACGAAGCAGCAGGCTCGCTCAATATGGCCTTGGGCGACAGGGTTGAAATGCCTCACTAACGACGAGGCATCACTCACCTGGCAGGTGATTCGTGGAGCCCTCTGGGTCGGCAAAAGACTTTGTGCAGCGGGCTTGGAGAATTCTCCAAACTGCCGCCGCTGTGTTGGGGAAGTCGAGACCATTGGTCACGCCTTCTTTCAGTGCAGAGTGGTAGTGCCGTTGTGCAAGTTTGTTGAAGGTCTCATGGTTCGCGTCTTGCGGAGAAAGACCTTTGTCCTGGATGTCGTTTCTGTTTGCAGCAATGTGGTACCGCAGATGTCGAGGGCTGAGAATTATGTGTTCTGTTGCTTACTAGGCGTTATGAGAGTCGTGATTTGGACGACGCGTCAGAAGGAATTCTATGGTGGCGAGAAGTTTGTTTCTTCCGAACTGATCTTGTTCTTTAGGCATCTGCTTAAAGTCAAGATTAGGACGGAAAGGCGGCGACTCACATCATCTGAATTTGGCGAAAGGTGGGTGACTCTTGCGCGTTTGTGCCGTGTGAAAGGGGCTGACCTTGAGTGGCATTTTGATGCCGGTTAGGCATAGGATATTGTTTACCTGGGTTGAACTTGGGCAACCCATCCATGCTTAGGCTAGATTAGGTTTTTTGGTGTTTTATTTTTTTAGTTTCTTACGATTATGTAAACTTAGCTAAGGTATGTTTGCTCATTGGCCCCTTTTTTTTCTGTCCCCCTTTTCTTTTCCTTTAGTTTAACTCCCCGTCCCTCCCCTCTTTAGGTGCTCAGTGATTTCAGTTCTCTGGATGATGCGGGACGCCTTTCGTTTTTCGTGTGTGTGATCCTTTTCGTATGTTTGTGTGTGAATCAGTGCGTGTTTGTGTGAATGGTTGGGATGGAGAAATGTGTATTTTAGATTGTCAAAGTCCCGTGTCGATTTCGCCCAGTTAATTGATTTTACTGGCACATTTAGGATTTGTCGGGGGGGGTTTTAATTACTAACATGATTTTGTTTAGTTTTCTTGTACATATTTGTATTCATATTGTATATTTTCATTGGGGATTATTTTATTTAATTTTTATGCCCGCCCCCCCAACAGACTTTATTGTACATATGGGGTTATTTAGGATTTTCATAGAGACAATGAGGTATTTTGGTGGTTGTAGAACGAATGGTATGTATGAATGTGGTGTTTTGGTGAAAGGAATATTGTTTTGTATGCTTGGGTCAGTGCGTGCGACTAGCTAAGTTTAATTTTAAGACAAGCGATGACCTTCCTTTCCCAATCCCCATTTTTGGCTTTGTGCCACATTTACCGTGTTTTGTATACGGTAATAAATATTATCACGAGATCCAACGGCCGTCTTGTTATTCCTTTTCTCTTTGTTGTAGACCGCAGACCGACTGCACGTTTGCCCGAAATCTGTTTGACTGCTGACAGACTGCTCGTTTGCCCGAATTCTGTGTTGCATTATATTTGGCTAAGTTTGTTTTTTATTATTTCCATTTGACTGTTTCAGGAAAAAAAAGAAAAAAAAAGAAAAAAAAAGTCCTTTTGATTTTTGCTTCTCTCCATTTTTTTTTACCCCCCCCCTCTTTTAATTTCTGTTATTTTTTCTTTTTATTTCAGTTTTCCAATTTTCCCCCTTTAATTTTTGTTTTCCTTTTAATTTTCTTTTTACCCCCGGTAATTCTTTGTTTTTTATTTTTTACCCCTTTTTAATTTGCAGGCTTTTTCTTTTTATTCTAGCTTCTCGTTTTAATTTCCTTCCAACCTTTAATTTTTGTTTTTCGTTTCCACGCTTTTTCTTTTTAGCCTCCGTTAAAATTTTCATTTTCCTTTAATTTCTGATTTTCGCGTTTATTAATTTTAATTTCTGTTTTCTTTCCTAACCTTACGTTTTTTCCGTGTTTTCGTTTTATAATTTGTTTGTACTAAATTCGTTTTGTAATCCTTGTATTGTATAATTTATTTGTTTATTTTTCCTTTGTTTATCGGTTCGACTCGCTTTTCTGTGGGTCGGCCATTTTGAATTTTTGTTTCTAGCTTTGGTTGTCGTCGAAAGTTACGTATTTTCTTTTGTTTATTCTTTTCGACTAGTGTCGGCCATTTTGTTTTTTTTGTTAATAGCTCCGGCTATTTGCCGAAGTTTATTATTGTCTTTGTTTACCTTGTTTTGAACCGTTTTCTTTGTATTATTTAATTTTCCTCCTTGTGTTTTTTATTTTCGCCTTTAGGTGATATTTGTTTAAGTTTTTTACGTGTTATTTTTGTTGTGTTTGTAATTGTTTAATTTAGCTGTCTAGTCTCGCTTCTTAAAGTCGGCCATCTTTTATTTTATTTTAACTAGCTTCGGCTAGAGTTTAATCTTAGTTTTTCTTATCTATCTTTTCTTTGAACTTTTTTGTCTAAATTCCCCCCCCCTTTTTATTTTTTTTTTTTTGCGCCTTTTGGCGTTATTCGTTCTTTTTTGTTTCGCCTTTAGGCGAAATTTAGTAAATATCCCTCCCCCTATTCCTCCACTCCCGACCCTCCCCCTTACTTCATTATGGAGAAGAAGGAAAAAAAAGCCCCTTCTTTCCTGATCACAAAGAAAAAAACTTCCACCCTGGCTACTATCAAAAAATCGGTTAGGAAGCATCTTTTTAACCCGAAAAAAGACCCCCCAGACAAAGATAATCCCAATGAATATCCTGCCCTGCCAAGAACCCCTACTAATGAGGAGATTGTGGACGTCCTGAAGAAGGCGGCCAAAGCCAGGATAGCTAATGAAATCCTGGAAAAGGAAAAAATTCAAGAAAAGCCGAAAGTTAGTACCGAGGTCGGGGATTCGCCCTCTTGTTGGAAGTCCCCTCCGAATTGTATTATCGACATCGCGGAGTTCCTGGAGCGTGCCAAGAGTTACGCTCACCTCGTGGTGAAAGACGGGCTCTTGGAGGATCCAGTGGAACTGAAGAGAGTCGAAAAAAGAATAGTGTCTGTTTTTGTCGTCGACAAGCGTTCGCGCAAAATTTGTCGTTCGACTAAAGACACAGTGTTTAAAGCACTGGAGTCCCTGGGGTTCAAACCCCTAAGAATTGTCAAAGGCAAGGGTTTCTTCATGTGGGACGTGCTGCTGCCCACTGCAGAAGACTGCGTGAGAGCCACCCGGAGAGAATTAATCACCAAAGATCTCATCCTCCGAACAGAGTACGAGGGTCGGCGAAGGACCAGGGTGGCAGTGTACGAGGTCCCTCCTCAGGTTATCGGGGAACACCTCGCGGCTTTCCTGGCCCAATACGGGGAAATATTGGCCGCTTCCTGCGATAGCCTGACCGGGGGATGGAGCTTTGATATGATGCTCGATCGTAAGGCCTTCAGCTCCGTCCCCAACTGGATTGACGTCGGTGACCTGAAGCTGCCGGTCATCGTGACCGGTCGTAAACCAGCCTGCTGGAAGTGTGGAGTGACTGGTCATCTCTCCTCTTCCTGCCCAGAGAAGAAGGCCTCTGGAACTCAGGTCACAAAAGACCAAACTCCCCCTCTGACCGAGTCTGCAAAATCCGCCGCGCCTGTAATGGGCATGCCAGCTGCCGGGACCGGAGAGGTTGTTCCCCCGGTTGGGTCACCATCCAAGCCCCCATCCCCCGAAGAGCCCTCTTCCGCCGCTCCTGTGGCTAAGAAGGGGGAAGAAGGGGAATGGCAGGTAGTTGGCAGGGTCAGAGGGAAGCGTCAGCCAGCGGGTCCTCAGTCCCCTGAAGCCTCGGGGACTAAAGACACACACAGTCCCACTCCCTCTATCAACAGCAAGGGCGACGCCCCGACCTCCACTCTTTCAATTGAAGAGCAGAAGCTAAAATACGAGCCGAGCCACGAAAAAGCGGAGAAACTAAAAAAACTCAAAAAACATCTGGACGACCAAAAAAAACCACAAAATCTCCTCCAAAAAAAAACATCCCCTTACAGTCACCTAAATTAATTTCCCCCATCAAATCTCCCCCGAAGAAGAAGGCCACCCTTTGTGTTTCCTCCATCCCCATGCCTCCCACTTCAACCCCTCTCTCCAGAGTGAAGCCTTCTCCTGCTATGCCGTCCACCTCCCATGCCCAATCCCAAATCCCGCTCAGTAGAGATCCCAGTCCCTTTAGACAACCCTGCACTCCTTGCCACACTCCCAGTCCTTCTCCCACTAAAACCTCTCAGATGTTACCACCGGTCACCAAAAGGCCCCGAAGCCCCACTCAAGATCCCGGCGAAAAGAAAAAAAAACCAAAGGGCATTTTCAATCATGGATTGGACATTTGTAAGATCTCCCCTAGGCAGGCGGAAAAAGCTAGGGATTATGGGAACCGTATCCCTAATCTAAAGTTCCTCCTGTCCATCAAACAGTTCAGCGACAAAGACATCGACAACCCGTTGAACTTCCCAGATGCCCAGCGGGTTTTAACCGTGGTGGGCGTTGACACGGGAGCAAAACAGATTTGGGCCATGTTGGACGAGGCCATATCCTCGTTCAACATGAGCCCGCCCATTGCTATCATTCAGAGCGACAAGCTCCGGAAAATGAACTCTTTTTGCGCAGGGAGGGTCCCAATTTTTGTTCACCCCTCCCTCTATAGGGCTCTTAAACTCACTTTCCCGTGGGATATCGGCGGGATCTCCCAGGACGGTAACATCAACACTGAGATGGGCCATGGGTCTATGGGAGATGCTGTCGGTATCCTCACCCCGGCCATGTTCAAAACAGGTAAGCAACCCTAATCAGTTTTCACTATGGCTCTCTGGTTGGCTACTTTAAATGTCCGGGGCCTGAGGTCGGAGTCTCGCAGGGCGAGGCTCTCTCGCGACCTTCAGCGCCTCGGGGTTAATATCTGTTGTGTGCAAGAGACCCGGTTTTCTTCTCATGATCGTGAGGATGTGCTGTCTAAGGGGTTCGCCCTTTATTCAGCATGTTTTGATGGTCGTTCGAGGGGTGTCTCTTGGCTAGTGAGCAGGTCTTTAGACGCTGCATGTACTCTTGTTTTCGCAGATCCGGCGGGCAGGCTTTGTGTGCTGGACGTTACCATAAAAGGTAAGGCTTTACGTCTCATCGGCGTTTATGCGCCTAATACCCATGCTGAGCGACCTGGTCTGTTTCGGCAGATCGAGCCGTTTTTGACGACATCTCGTCGGGTAGTTTTAGCGGGCGATTGGAATGCCGTCCTTGAGCCCGATATAGATCGTATAGGGAAAAAACGGGGTACTAACAATCCTGATGTGAAACCATTTCGGGACTTTATCGACGGGTTTGATCTCGTCGATAAGTACCGGAATGAGCATCCTCGGGAGGTAGCATGGACTTGGACTAATAGTGGCAACTCGGCTCCTGGGACGCTTGCGAGCTACCTCGACCGGGTCTTAGTTAAGAGAGTCGATGTAGGGCTCTTAGGGTGTCCAAGTTTCCATTACATAGTTTATTCGGATCATAGGCTTGTCCGGGTCCGGGTAAACTTAGATAAGCCTAAGGTTAGGTTGGCTGGTTACTGGAAATTCAACTGTTCACTGTTTGGTGAGCAGGGATTTCGGGACCAGCTGGTACTAATGATACAACGGGAATTGTCGGGAGCGGTTTTTGGGAACGCCTGGTGGGGTAAACTTAAATCCAAAATTAGAACGTTTGCTGCCGATTTTAGTCGTCGACTCAATCGAGATAGATTAGCGGCGCAAACTGCTTTAGAAGAAAAAGTTGATCGGGCCGTGAAATCCCGTGTTAGTGGGGATGTAGCCTTAGCTAAGGCAGAGTTGGCCTCCTTGCTTATCAAGAAGGATCAAGCTCTGGTAGTTAGGGCTAGGTTAAAAAGAATGTCCTCTGAGGCGACGAATATGGCCGCTGAATTGCGTGCAGAGGAGAGTAGGAGTGCGTCTCGACGACATATCGCGTGCGTCACATTACCGGATAATCGGACCGTGACTACAAACGCGGGCATATGTGAGGTCTTTCGTGATTACTTTCAGGATCTTTTCACCAGGGAGCCCGGTCTGAGCTCTGCTCAGTTCGACGCCTATTTAGCCGACTTTCCCTGCCTCGAGGCAGCTGAAGCGGCTGGGTGCGAGGGTCCCATAACAGAGTCCGAGATCTGGGATGCGCTGAAGCAGGTTGGCCTGGATAAGTCTCCGGGACTCGATGGTCTTCCCTACGAAGTGTACTTGAGGCTGTCGCCCGTTTTTGTTCCTTTGCTGGAGCTGATTTTCAACCACTGGATGAAGCAGGGGTCTGTACCCCAACGCTTCACCAGGGGTGTGATCAAGTTGCTGCGTAAGGACAAGAACGGTGGGGATGGGTTAGGGAACTTTCGCCCTTTAACAATGTTAAACACGGAGTTAAAGATTTTGGCGAAGATCTTAGCCAACCGTTTGCAGCTTGTCCTGTCTAGTCTGATTGGTCCCGAGCAGACTTGTGCTGTGAAGGGCAGGACTATTCAGGATAACCTGCATATGGTACGCTTGATCTTAGAACAAGTCGACGGTGAAGCCGCGCTGATCAATTTAGATCAGTCCAAGGCCTTCGATAGGGTTGACCATCGTTTTCTGGAGGCTGTCCTTTCGGCGGCCGGTTTCGGAGCCGACTTTCGCTCCTGGATCCGACTCTTGTATGCGACCCCCGGTGCGCTGGTGGAAGTGAATGGAGTAAGATCGAAGCCTTTCGTATTGTCTCGCTCTATTCGTCAGGGTTGTCCGCTCTCGCCTTTGCTGTACGTTCTTGCGTTGGAACCGTTCCTTCGCAAGTTAAAGGCGAATCCGGTCCTGCGTGGAATATCTCTGCCTGGGGCCACCACCTCAGCAAGGTATTCTGCCTATGCTGACGACGTTTCGGTTCTTGTGTCGAGCAGAGCCGAGATTGACGAAGTCAGCAAAGTGGTCAGTGGTTATGAGATGGTGACAGGGGCCAAGATCAATCGCGATAAGTCTGTGGGCTTGCGATTGGGTGCGTGGAAGGGAGTTTCTCTTCCCGGACCTTTCCTCTGGACGGATGGGCCGATCAAGATACTCGGCGTCTGGTTCGGTCCGGATCTCCAGTTGGAAATGAATTGGTCGGAGGTACGAGGGAAGGCCGAGATCGCGGTTGGTCTGTGGTCTCGGAGGAGGCTTTCCCTGAAGGGAAGGGCGGAAGTATGTGTTTCTCACATATATCCTATTCTCGTGTACCGACTCTCTGTACTTCCACTTCCGTTTACCGCACTAAGTTTATTAGTAAGGCTCTTGTTCTCTTTCTTGTGGAGAGGCAAGGCCGCTATGGTATCTCGCAAGATCTGTTGCCTTCATACCGCTGAGGGCGGCCTGGGAATGCCAAGCATTGAGATTCGTCAACATATGCTTCGCATTGCATTCCTGGACCGACTGTGTCGCGAACCGGACGAGGTGGGAGCCTTCTGGAAGGAAGATGCCCGGAAAAATTTCCCGTCCCTGAGAAGTGTGCACTCGTGCGAGGGGGAGGCCCGCCGTAGACCCCGAGCCGAAAGCTCCTTCTATCACGAATGTCGTCGCGCTCTGAAATGCCTCTTACGGGCGTCGGAAGGCCTCTCCAACGTCCAGGCGTTGTCTCGTAGGGCATTGTATCAAGTGTTAGTTCGGGGGTCCGTTCAAGATGCTCTGATTAGCGAACTCGGTCTTACGAAGCAGCAGGCTCGCTCAATATGGCCTTGGGCGACAGGGTTGAAATGCCTCACTAACGACGAGGCATCACTCACCTGGCAGGTGATTCGTGGAGCCCTCTGGGTCGGCAAAAGACTTTGTGCAGCGGGCTTGGAGAATTCTCCAAACTGCCGCCGCTGTGTTGGGGAAGTCGAGACCATTGGTCACGCCTTCTTTCAGTGCAGAGTGGTAGTGCCGTTGTGCAAGTTTGTTGAAGGTCTCATGGTTCGCGTCTTGCGGAGAAAGACCTTTGTCCTGGATGTCGTTTCTGTTTGCAGCAATGTGGTACCGCAGATGTCGAGGGCTGAGAATTATGTGTTCTGTTGCTTACTAGGCGTTATGAGAGTCGTGATTTGGACGACGCGTCAGAAGGAATTCTATGGTGGCGAGAAGTTTGTTTCTTCCGAACTGATCTTGTTCTTTAGGCATCTGCTTAAAGTCAAGATTAGGACGGAAAGGCGGCGACTCACATCATCTGAATTTGGCGAAAGGTGGGTGACTCTTGCGCGTTTGTGTCGTGTGAAAGGGGCTGACCTTGAGTGGCATTTTGATGCCGGTTAGGCATAGGATATTGTTTACCTGGGTTGAACTTGGGCAACCCATCCATGCTTAGGCTAGATTAGGTTTTTTTGGTGTTTTATTTTTTAGTTTCTTACGATTATGTAAACTTAGCTAAGGTATGTTTGCTCATTGGCCCCTTTTTTTTCTGTCCCCCTTTTCTTTTCCTTTAGTTTAACTCCCCGTCCCTCCCCTCTTTAGGTGCTCAGTGATTTCAGTTCTCTGGATGATGCGGGACGCCTTTCGTTTTTCGTGTGTGTGATCCTTTTCGTATGTTTGTGTGTGAATCAGTGCGTGTTTGTGTGAATGGTTGGGATGGATAAATGTGTATTTTATATTGTCAAAGTCCCGTGTCGATTTCGCCCAGTTAATTGATTTTACTGGCACATTTAGGATTTGTGGGGGGTTTTTAATTACTAACATGATTTTGTTTAGTTTTCTTGTACATATTT
Source organism: Acanthosepion esculentum (assembly GCA_964036315.1). Classification (NCBI taxonomy): domain Eukaryota; kingdom Metazoa; phylum Mollusca; class Cephalopoda; order Sepiida; family Sepiidae; genus Acanthosepion; species Acanthosepion esculentum. Next base: position 106,957,857 of record OZ038493.1, read on the forward strand.
GTATTCATATTGTATATTTTCATTGGGGATTATTTTATTTAATTTTTATGCCCGCCCCCCCAACAGACTTTATTGTACATATGGGGTTATTTAGGATTTTCATAGAGACAATGAGGTATTTTGGTGGTTGTAGAACGAATGGTATGTATGAATGTGGTGTTTTGGTGAAAGGAATATTGTTTTGTATGCTTGGGTCAGTGCGTGCGACTAGCTAAGTTTAATTTTAAGACAAGCGATGACCTTCCTTTCCCAATCCCCATTTTTGGCTTTGTGCCACATTTACCGTGTTTTATATACGGTAATAAATATTATCACGAGATCCAACGGCCGTCTTGTTATTCCTTTTCTCTTTGTTGTAGACCGCAGACCGACTGCACGTTTGCCCGAAATCTGTTTGACTGCTGACAGACTGCTCGTTTGCCCGAATTCTGTGTTGCATTATATTTGGCTAAGTTTGTTTTTTATTATTTCCATTTGACTGTTTCAGGAAAAAAAAGAAAAAAAAAGAAAAAAAAAGTCCTTTTGATTTTTGCTTCTCTCCATTTTTTTTTACCCCCCCCCTCTTTTAATTTCTGTTATTTTTTCTTTTTATTTCAGTTTTCCAATTTTCCCCCTTTAATTTTTGTTTTCCTTTTAATTTTCTTTTTACCCCCGGTAATTCTTTGTTTTTTATTTTTTACCCCTTTTTAATTTGCAGGCTTTTTCTTTTTATTCTAGCTTCTCGTTTTAATTTCCTTCCAACCTTTAATTTTTGTTTTTCGTTTCCACGCTTTTTCTTTTTAGCCTCCGTTAAAATTTTCATTTTCCTTTAATTTCTGATTTTCGCGTTTATTAATTTTAATTTCTGTTTTCTTTCCTAACCTTACGTTTTTTCCGTGTTTTCGTTTTATAATTTGTTTGTACTAAATTCGTTTTGTAATCCTTGTATTGTATAATTTATTTGTTTATTTTTCCTTTGTTTATCGGTTCGACTCGCTTTTCTGTGGGTCGGCCATTTTGAATTTTTGTTTCTAGCTTTGGTTGTCGTCGAAAGTTACGTATTTTCTTTTGTTTATTGTTTTCGACTAGTGTCGGCCATTTTGTTTTTTTTGTTAATAGCTCCGGCTATTTGCCGAAGTTTATTATTGTCTTTGTTTACCTTGTTTTGAACCGTTTTCTTTGTATTATTTAATTTTCCTCCTTGTGTTTTTTATTTTCGCCTTTAGGTGATATTTGTTTAAGTTTTTTACGTGTTATTTTTGTTGTGTTTGTAATTGTTTAATTTAGCTGTCTAGTCTCGCTTCTTAAAGTCGGCCATCTTTTATTTTATTTTAACTAGCTTCGGCTAGAGTTTAATCTTAGTTTTTCTTATCTATCTTTTCTTTGAACTTTTTTGTCTAAATTCCCCCCCCCTTTTTATTTTTTTTTTTTTGCGCCTTTTGGCGTTATTCGTTCTTTTTTGTTTCGCCTTTAGGCGAAATTTAGTAAATATCCCTCCCCCTATTCCTCCACTCCCGACCCTCCCCCTTACTTCATTATGGAGAAGAAGGAAAAAAAAGCCCCTTCTTTCCTGATCACAAAGAAAAAAACTTCCACCCTGGCTACTATCAAAAAATCGGTTAGGAAGCATCTTTTTAACCCGAAAAAAGACCCCCCAGACAAAGATAATCCCAATGAATATCCTGCCCTGCCAAGAACCCCTACTAATGAGGAGATTGTGGACGTCCTGAAGAAGGCGGCCAAAGCCAGGATAGCTAATGAAATCCTGGAAAAGGAAAAAATTCAAGAAAAGCCGAAAGTTAGTACCGAGGTCGGGGATTCGCCCTCTTGTTGGAAGTCCCCTCCGAATTGTATTATCGACATCGCGGAGTTCCTGGAGCGTGCCAAGAGTTACGCTCACCTCGTGGTGAAAGACGGGCTCTTGGAGGATCCAGTGGAACTGAAGAGAGTCGAAAAAAGAATAGTGTCTGTTTTTGTCGTCGACAAGCGTTCGCGCAAAATTTGTCGTTCGACTAAAGACACAGTGTTTAAAGCACTGGAGTCCCTGGGGTTCAAACCCCTAAGAATTGTCAAAGGCAAGGGTTTCTTCATGTGGGACGTGCTGCTGCCCACTGCAGAAGACTGCGTGAGAGCCACCCGGAGAGAATTAATCACCAAAGATCTCATCCTCCGAACAGAGTACGAGGGTCGGCGAAGGACCAGGGTGGCAGTGTACGAGGTCCCTCCTCAGGTTATCGGGGAACACCTCGCGGCTTTCCTGGCCCAATACGGGGAAATATTGGCCGCTTCCTGCGATAGCCTGACCGGGGGATGGAGCTTTGATATGATGCTCGATCGTAAGGCCTTCAGCTCCGTCCCCAACTGGATTGACGTCGGTGACCTGAAGCTGCCGGTCATCGTGACCGGTCGTAAACCAGCCTGCTGGAAGTGTGGAGTGACTGGTCATCTCTCCTCTTCCTGCCCAGAGAAGAAGGCCTCTGGAACTCAGGTCACAAAAGACCAAACTCCCCCTCTGACCGAGTCTGCAAAATCCGCCGCGCCTGTAATGGGCATGCCAGCTGCCGGGACCGGAGAGGTTGTTCCCCCGGTTGGGTCACCATCCAAGCCCCCATCCCCCGAAGAGCCCTCTTCCGCCGCTCCTGTGGCTAAGAAGGGGGAAGAAGGGGAATGGCAGGTAGTTGGCAGGGTCAGAGGGAAGCGTCAGCCAGCGGGTCCTCAGTCCCCTGAAGCCTCGGGGACTAAAGACACACACAGTCCCACTCCCTCTATCAACAGCAAGGGCGACGCCCCGACCTCCACTCTTTCAATTGAAGAGCAGAAGCTAAAATACGAGCCGAGCCACGAAAAAGCGGAGAAACTAAAAAAACTCAAAAAACATCTGGACGACCAAAAAAAAACCACAAAATCTCCTCCAAAAAAAAACATCCCCTTACAGTCACCTAAATTAATTTCCCCCATCAAATCTCCCCCGAAGAAGAAGGCCACCCTTTGTGTTTCCTCCATCCCCATGCCTCCCACTTCAACCCCTCTCTCCAGAGTGAAGCCTTCTCCTGCTATGCCGTCCACCTCCCATGCCCAATCCCAAATCCCGCTCAGTAGAGATCCCAGTCCCTTTAGACAACCCTGCACTCCTTGCCACACTCCCAGTCCTTCTCCCACTAAAACCTCTCAGATGTTACCACCGGTCACCAAAAGGCCCCGAAGCCCCACTCAAGATCCCGGCGAAAAGAAAAAAAAACCAAAGGGCATTTTCAATCATGGATTGGACATTTGTAAGATCTCCCCTAGGCAGGCGGAAAAAGCTAGGGATTATGGGAACCGTATCCCTAATCTAAAGTTCCTCCTGTCCATCAAACAGTTCAGCGACAAAGACATCGACAACCCGTTGAACTTCCCAGATGCCCAGCGGGTTTTAACCGTGGTGGGCGTTGACACGGGAGCAAAACAGATTTGGGCCATGTTGGACGAGGCCATATCCTCGTTCAACATGAGCCCGCCCATTGCTATCATTCAGAGCGACAAGCTCCGGAAAATGAACTCTTTTTGCGCAGGGAGGGTCCCAATTTTTGTTCACCCCTCCCTCTATAGGGGTTCACCCCTCCCTCTATAGGGCCCTTAAACTTACTTTCCCGTGGGATATCGGCGGGGTCTCCCAGGACGGTAACATCAACACTGAGATGGGCCATGGGTCTATGGGAGATGCGGTCGGTATCCTCACCCCGGCCATGTTCAAAACAGGTAAGCAACCCTAATCAGTTTTCACTATGGCTCTCTGGTTGGCTACTTTAAATGTCCGGGGCCTGAGGTCGGAGTCTCGCAGGGCGAGGCTCTCTCGCGACCTTCAGCGCCTCGGGGTTAATATCTGTTGTGTGCAAGAGACCCGGTTTTCTTCTCATGATCGTGAGGATGTGCTGTCTAAGGGGTTCGCCCTTTATTCAGCATGTTTTGATGGTCGTTCGAGGGGTGTCTCTTGGCTAGTGAGCAGGTCTTTAGACGCTGCATGTACTCTTGTTTTCGCAGATCCGGCGGGCAGGCTTTGTGTGCTGGACGTTACCATAAAAGGTAAGGCTTTACGTCTCATCGGCGTTTATGCGCCTAATACCCATGCTGAGCGACCTGGTCTGTTTCGGCAGATCGAGCCGTTTTTGACGACATCTCGTCGGGTAGTTTTAGCGGGCGATTGGAATGCCGTCCTTGAGCCCGATATAGATCGTATAGGGAAAAAACGGGGTACTAACAATCCTGATGTGAAACCATTTCGGGACTTTATCGGCGGGTTTGATCTCGTCGATAAGTACCGGAATGAGCATCCTCGGGAGGTAGCATGGACTTGGACTAATAGTGGCAACTCGGCTCCTGGGACGCTTGCGAGCTACCTCGACCGGGTCTTAGTTAAGAGAGTCGATGTAGGGCTCTTAGGGTGTCCAAGTTTCCATTACATAGTTTATTCGGATCATAGGCTTGTCCGGGTCCGGGTAAACTTAGATAAGCCTAAGGTTAGGTTGGCTGGTTACTGGAAATTCAACTGTTCACTGTTTGGTGAGCAGGGATTTCGGGACCAGCTGGTACTAATGATACAACGGGAATTGTCGGGAGCGGTTTTCGGGAACGCCTGGTGGGGTAAACTTAAATCCAAAATTAGAACGTTTGCTGCCGATTTTAGTCGTCGACTCAATCGAGATAGATTAGCGGCGCAAACTGCTTTAGAAGAAAAAGTTGATCGGGCCGTGAAATCCCGTGTTAGTGGGGATGTAGCCTTAGCTAAGGCAGAGTTGGCCTCCTTGCTTATCAAGAAGGATCAAGCTCTGGTAGTTAGGGCTAGGTTAAAAAGAATGTCCTCTGAGGCGACGAATATGGCCGCTGAATTGCGTGCAGAGGAGAGTAGGAGTGCGTCTCGACGACATATCGCGTGCGTCACATTACCGGATAATCGGACCGTGACTACAAACGCGGGCATATGTGAGGTCTTTCGTGATTACTTTCAGGATCTTTTCACCAGGGAGCCCGGTCTGAGCTCTGCTCAGTTCGACTCCTATTTAGCCGACTTTCCCTGCCTCGAGGCAGCTGAAGCGGCTGGGTGCGAGGGTCCCATAACAGAGTCCGAGATCTGGGATGCGCTGAAGCAGGTTGGCCTGGATAAGTCTCCGGGACTCGATGGTCTTCCCTACGAAGTGTACTTGAGGCTGTCGCCCGTTTTTGTTCCTTTGCTGGAGCTGATTTTCAACCACTGGATGAAGCAGGGGTCTATACCCCAACGCTTCACCAGGGGTGTGATCAAGTTGCTGCGTAAGGACAAGAACGGTGGGGATGGGTTAGGGAACTTTCGCCCTTTAACAATGTTAAACACGGAGTTAAAGATTTTGGCGAAGATCTTAGCCAACCGTTTGCAGCTTGTCCTGTCTAGTCTGATTGGTCCCGAGCAGACTTGTGCTGTGAAGGGCAGGACTATTCAGGATAACCTGCATATGGTACGCTTGATCTTAGAACAAGTCGACGGTGAAGCCGCGCTGATCAATTTAGATCAGTCCAAGGCCTTCGATAGGGTTGACCATCGTTTTCTGGAGGCTGTCCTTTCGGCGGCCGGTTTCGGAGCCGACTTTCGCTCCTGGATCCGACTCTTGTATGCGACCCCCGGTGCGCTGGTGGAAGTGAATGGAGTAAGATCGAAGCCTTTCGTATTGTCTCGCTCTATTCGTCAGGGTTGTCCGCTCTCGCCTTTGCTGTACGTTCTTGCGTTGGAACCGTTCCTTCGCAAGTTAAAGGCGAATCCGGTCCTGCGTGGAATATCTCTGCCTGGGGCCACCACCTCAGCAAGGTATTCTGCCTATGCTGACGACGTTTCGGTTCTTGTGTCGAGCAGAGCCGAGATTGACGAAGTCAGCAAAGTGGTCAGTGGTTATGAGATGGTGACAGGGGCCAAGATCAATCGCGATAAGTCTGTGGGCTTGCGATTGGGTGCGTGGAAGGGAGTTTCTCTTCCCGGACCTTTCCTCTGGACGGATGGGCCGATCAAGATACTCGGCGTCTGGTTCGGCCCGGATCTCCAGTTGGAAATGAATTGGTCGGAGGTACGAGGGAAGGCCGAGATCGCGGTTGGTCTGTGGTCTCGGAGGAGGCTTTCCCTGAAGGGAAGGGCGGAAGTATGTGTTTCTCACATATATCCTATTCTCGTGTACCGACTCTCTGTACTTCCACTTCCGTTTACCGCACTAAGTTTATTAGTAAGGCTCTTGTTCTCTTTCTTGTGGAGAGGCAAGGCCGCTATGGTATCTCGCAAGATCTGTTGCCTTCATACCGCTGAGGGCGGCCTGGGAATGCCAAGCATTGAGATTCGTCAACATATGCTTCGCATTGCATTCCTGGACCGATTGTGTCGCGAACCGGACGAGGTGGGAGCCTTCTGGAAGGAAGATGCCCGGAAAAATTTCCCGTCCCTGAGAAGTGTGCACTCGTGCGAGGGGGAGGCCCGCCGTAGACCCCGAGCCGAAAGCTCCTTCTATCACGAATGTCGTCGCGCTCTGAAATGCCTCTTACGGGCGTCGGAAGGCCTCTCCAACGTCCAGGCGTTGTCTCGTAGGGCATTGTATCAAGTGTTAGTTCGGGGGTCCGTTCAAGATGCTCTGATTAGCGAGCTCGGTCTTACGAAGCAGCAGGCTCGCTCAATATGGCCTTGGGCGACAGGGTTGAAATGCCTCACTAACGACGAGGCATCACTCACCTGGCAGGTGATTCGTGGAGCCCTCTGGGTCGGCAAAAGACTTTGTGCAGCGGGCTTGGAGAATTCTCCAAACTGCCGCCGCTGTGTTGGGGAAGTCGAGACCATTGGTCACGCCTTCTTTCAGTGCAGAGTGGTAGTGCCGTTGTGCAAGTTTGTTGAAGGTCTCATGGTTCGCGTCTTGCGGAGAAAGACCTTTGTCCTGGATGTCGTTTCTGTTTGCAGCAATGTGGTACCGCAGATGTCGAGGGCTGAGAATTATGTGTTCTGTTGCTTACTAGGCGTTATGAGAGTCGTGATTTGGACGACGCGTCAGAAGGAATTCTATGGTGGCGAGAAGTTTGCTTCTTCCGAACTGATCTTGTTCTTTAGGCATCTGCTTAAAGTCAAGATTAGGACGGAAAGGCGGCGACTCACATCATCTGAATTTGGCGAAAGGTAGGTGACTCTTGCGCGTTTGTGCCGTGTGAAAGGGGCTGACCTTGAGTGGCATTTTGATGCCGGTTAGGCATAGGATATTGTTTACCTGGGTTGAACTTGGGCAACCCATCCATGCTTAGGCTAGATTAGGGTTTTTGGTGTTTTATTTTTAGTTTCTTAGGATTATGTAAACTTAGCTAAGGTATGTTTGCTCATTGGCCCCTTTTTTTTCTGTCCCCTTTTCTTTTCCTTTAGTTTAACTCCCCATCCCTCCCCTCTTTAGGTGCTCAGTGATTTCAGTTCTCTGGATGATGCGGGACGCCTTTCGTTTTCGTGTGTGTGATCCTTTTCGTATGTTTGTGTGTGAATCAGTGCGTGTTTGTGCGAGTGGTTGGGATGGATAAATGTGTATTTTATATTGTCAAAGTCCCGTGTCGATTTCGCCCAGTTAATTGATTTTACTGGCACATTTAGGATTTGTCGGGGGGGTTTTAATTACTAACATGATTTTGTTTAGTTTTCTTGTACATATTTGTATGCATATTGTATATAGTCATTGGGGATTATTTTATTTAATTTTTATGCCCGCCCCCCAACAGACTTTATTGTATATATGGGGTTATTTAGGATTTTCATAGAGACAATGAGGTATTTTGGTGGTTGTAGAACGAATGGTATGTATGAATGTGGTGTTTTGGTGAAAGGAATATTGTTTTGTATGCTTGGGTCAGTGCGTGCGACTAGCTAAGTTTAATTTTAAGACAAGCGATGACCTTCCTTTCCCAATCCCCATTTTTTGGCTTTGTGCCACATTTACCGTGTTTTGTATACGGTAATAAATATTATCACGAGATCCAACTAGAGACTCTGATCGACTGCGACTAGTCAACACATTCTCCAGGAACGTCTTCCCAGAAATACTATATGTACTTATTGTGTACACTTTCTTGTTATAATACATTCTTTGTTCCAAGTACATTTTGTGTTGCATTATTATTCCATGAAATAGGCGAGATTCAACAAATACATTTTTGAAAAGAACATTATTAACGGCAATAATAATCTTGTCGGCATTAAATAACGCATTGAGGTTGATATGCAGTAAAACAAAACAAAACAAACCAAATCAAAGAACCATTATTTTCTAACGGATATACTCACTAATGTCCGCACTTATCTTCCACCATAGATTAAATAACACATCCTATTCTTGTCTTGGGTGGTAGCCAGCATACGAGAAGGAAATCTCTTAGTTCAAACTCCTACCGCTTTGTGAATATCTTCGAGGGTAAGGAGCAAATTCGAATTGAAATCCTTACAGCGGTTGGATGGCATACTGTGTAACATTCCGGCAACTACTGAAGCTGTGCCGATACTGTATTGGTTCATTATTTCTTTTTTACTTGACTGATAAGGGGATCTTGACATATAGGAAGCTCAAGATCTCCATAGCCCTTCCCCGGACCCACCGTCTCCCGAAACTGACGGATGCCAACGCAACACAATAATTATAAAAGAAAAATATAGACCAACATTATTTAATGTAAAATTTATCGAAAAGAAATTTACATGCTAGATTTAAATGATATTGTAATGGATTAATTCTAATGTTAAATTTGACTGACAAATGTCATTGTGTGTGCGTGTGAGAGAGAGAGAGAAAGATGGATAACGAGAGAAAAAGTGAGAAAGAAAGAGAGAAATGAGAAAGAGAAAAAAGAGAAAGAAAGGAATATAAAGAGAAAGAAAGAGAAAGTAATAGAAAGAGAAAGAAAGTGAAAAAAGCGAGAGAAAGAGAGAGATAAAAAAGAAAGGCAGGGTGCGTGTATATAGTTTAGCTTTTACAAATAATTTTTATTTTTTTGTACAATTTTCAATTTTATTTATTTAGTTTGTGATTTGCATTTCATAATACAGGACTTCCAGCGTTAACGGGTTTGAAAAAACAAAAAAAATTAATCTTTTTTTGTTTTTAAGCATAAAGAAAAAATTAAAGATTACATTGACCTTTTGCATTGAATCTGTGCGTTGTCGTTGTTTTTCTTTTTTCAATATATATAATATATATATATAAGATAGATAGATAGATCTTATGTATGTTTGTATCTCTGTTTTACTTTTATGCTTCTAGTTTTTTTTCCCTTTCAGTCACTGATTGCCCGTTTCTGAGTCAATCTGTGATGTGATGTCTACGTATATGCGATTAAAAAAGATCTCTTGGGGAATTAACCTTTTGATATTTTTATGTAATTTCGCTTCGGAAAATATATGATTTTGCAATCACTAAAACTATTTTAAGTATTTGGCTTTATGTCGTGTGTCTCTATTAAATTTATGTCCATCAACAACGCAGCTATTTTATGTTTCTTTTTATCAACGGGTTTTGATGAAACACCTTGATTAACCCACCCGTATAGAAAGCAGTTTGTTTTCCCTTTGCCATTTGTCTTTCGTTCTTATTTCTCCTCTCAACTTTTGCTACGGATTTTTTTCCGATTTCTTATCAAATACAAAATAAACGTTTTGGAGTAAAATCTATTTGTTTCCTTTCGTAGATTCATATATATATATATATATATACAGATGTAATATATATATATATATATATATATATATATATATATATATATATATATATATATATATATATACAGATGTAATATATATATATATATATATATATATATACAGATGTAATATATATATATATATATATATATATATATACAGATGTAATATATATATATATATATATATACAGATGTAATGAGAACGAAAATAATGTAAATTCTAATGTTCACACCATTAATTCAAAAGAGGGTTCAATACAGCGAGTAGAGCAATAATTATTTATTATAGATTTTTACATGTGCACAAAAACAATTAGCCACTAAAAGTTGTATTCATGTTTCGATGCCTTATTTACATCTCAACTGGTGCAAACTAAAAATGGATACCATAACCAATTTTAATTCCCATTTTTAGTTTAATGCCCTATTTGCATCTCGGCTGGTGGGAACAAAAAATGGTTATGGTATCCATTTTTAGTTCGCAATATATATATATATATATATATATATATATATATATATATATATATATATATGAAGTCAGCGCACATGCAGATCTACTAGGGTAATATACTAGGCAACCATTGCTCCTAAAGAAAATATGACAAATTATAATGTTTACATTGAATTTCCGCGGAAGAACTGAAACAGAGAATTTATACCCATAGGAACCAATTCTAAATTAAAATACTAAACAGCCCTTTCAAAAAAATTTAGGGAATTGAAGGAAAAGGGTCTGAAACCTGAGATAGATTGAAAAATTATAGGTTTCGCACATACAGCTAATAGCTTTAGAGACAGTTACAGGATACGTTTAGGGGAAAATTAGAGTAATAATCAATCAAAACTATTAAATCCAATGAAAGAGCTAGTGTTAAAATGTAGACATAGAAGCAGTTTCAAACTTATATAAGAATATAGATTTTACCTTATTACTTACTATGTCTCAAAAAACAACATTTCCCCAACTGATGCAACCCCCTTTGATTAAATTTTTACTTCAATGTCTTCCTCGTAAAGAATTTCGGTACAGGTTTGTATTCTTAATAATTTACCCGATCCTTAATGGTGGAAATGGATGGTATATTATATATATATATATATATATATATATATATATATATATGTATGTATGTATGTGTGTGTGTGTGTACATATATGTATGTATGTGTGTGTGTGTGTACATATATGTATGTATGTGTGTGTGTGTGTACATATATGTATGTATGTATGTGTGTGTGTGTGTACATATATGTATGTGTGTGTGTGTGTACATATATGTATGTATGTGTGTGTGTGTGTACATATATGTATGTGTGTGTGTGTGTACATATATGTATGTGTGTGTGTGTGTGTAGGTACATATATGTATGTATGTGTGTGTAGGTACATATAAGTATGTGTATGTATGTAAGTATGTATGTATACGTGTATATATATGTGTTGTACAGCATGTTTCTTTCAATTGATATCCTAGATATGGATGCAGTGATTGCACAGAGATAACTTATTAAACACGCTTAAACATTCATCTCCTTATATGATTACATTATTTATTTCAAATACCAAACCTTAGAATCATACAAAAATAGATTTAAATAAAAGATAATAAATAATATAAAAATGAAAACATTCTACATTAAATAAATAAAAAATAAAAATAAATAACAAAAAAATAAATATCAGGGCTATAAAGGATTTCAAATATCATCCTAAAACAAAGTATTGAAAAAGCCGTTTCTATTCACCAGTCGATTATATATGGAATGCACGAAACGAGAACTAAAATATACGCTCATGTTCACTGCCAATGACTATACACTCATGTTTTCATTTCCACAATGTTTATATATATATATATATATATATATATATATATATATATATATATTGATGGTATCTCCTGACAAGTGGGCGGAGCGATTGCTGGAGTGTGTAGGAAACTCTAAAGTCGAGATGCTGAAAATGGTATCACTCATCTAAGTGGCACATTTTATATTTGCATTAATCATATTACTCGGGTTATGAGGGTCAAACAGATCGGTTCCCAGGAAACCGACAGCCCGACAACAGCAGAGTTGTCCTTCTTTTAGACCAGTTGCCATCCAAGGCTATAGAATCCAGCTGGAGGTATAAGAAGAGGATTCACACCTTTCCCAAGGGTATTAGCACGTAAGTGAATGTAATGGATTCGACTGGAATTCGAACTCGGCTCTCCGATTCATCAATCCAAGCCGCTATCCATTACTCCACCGTGTCATATATATATCAGGGTAAGGGTTTCAATTATCGGTAGTGGATGCGCACTGCTGATGAGTCCCAAATATAGGACGAAACGGCCGTCCAGTGCTTTCTGCAATCTGTTGAGGTTTCTTTCAGAGTCAATGAATTACTTAATTATAATTATCAAATCCTCCTAACCATTTCTATCATGTGTATATCATTGCTTGATCCGGCTTGTAATGCTTCAGTTTGAGCGGCTTGGTGATAGTAGTCGTTGCTCCTGGGGGCACAGTCCTATGGTTACAAAGAATTTCAGTTGAGTTCCACCACGGAATATGTGAGAGGGCGGCGCTATATTGAGTCTGATTTGCCACCTCTTCGTCACCGAGGACCGTTGGAACAGTTGGTATGACGTTTGCTTGATAACATAACTGTCAGGGTTTCAATTCTCGGTAGTGGATGCGTACTGCTGATGAGTCCCAAATATAGGACGAAATGGCTTTCTGCATTCTGTTGAGGTTTCATTCAAACTCAATGAATTATTTAATAATATATATATTCTTAAAAGAGTGCTCAATACAGATTTGAGCAAATATAATTATTTATTCGAAAATTATAACAAAAATATGTTATAAAGTTGTATTGATTTTATATCGAATTTATGCTATACTTTTCAAATAAATAAGAAATATATATATAATTATTTATTCGAAAATTATAGTATAAATTCGTTATAAAATAAATAAAACTTTGTAGTGATTTTTGGGACGCTACTTGTAAACAAACCTCTAAAAACAGTTATTTCTGATGAAAGATCGAGGTCGATCTGAAATATCAAATTACATATATATAAAAAAATATAAATAAATACTTTCATAAAAAAACATTATATTTTCTTTAATTTACAACATTTTAGTTGTTTTACATATATATATATATATATATATATTATATAAGTTGATGTTATCACCTAGCGGTGACAGTTTTTTTCATGCTGAAACACAGTCGTCAGGCTATATGCGTTGTGTTTTTGCTCGACAATTCATATAGAAAGGTCAGTGATTCAATGTGGTAGTCTATTGTATTGCGCTAACGGTTATTTTCGTGCGCAGTGACGGTTATGTTACGAATTATTCTAGGGGCTATTGAGTGGAAATATTTGTGGATCCGGATACAGTTGTTTGGCTATATATAGTGTTTTTTATTTTTATTGATTATTTTATTGTTGGTTGTTATTATTACTTGTGTTTATGTATATGTTCTTAGTTTGTTAATTTATTATTTACTTAATTTGTATATTTATTTATTGGTTTGTATTAATTTATTTTACTTATTTTTCTTTATTTTATTTTGTTTGATCTTTTTTTCTTTATATTTGTTTATTCTTTTTCGTTTTAGTTTACGATTCGAAAAAAGTCTTCATAAGCGCCTCTCTGCACCGAGGTTCAACTAATGGATAAAAACGCTGTTAGAAAGTAAAAATAAAGGAATTGGCGTATATATGGCTTGTGGACAAATGAATATCAACACAGTATGGATTTCTCTGCTGGGCAATTATTATTATAGTAATTCCTCGCGTATAAAAATGTATAGTATGCGTTGCTGAAAACAGAATAACTTCCATTACATGCGTTGCTGTAAACGATTTCAATTTTCATTTAGCTATCGTTTCCTATACTATTAATGAAAAAGAGATTACTTTCAATAAAGATTATGCACTTGAAAAATGTCCGAGAATTCATCGGCCCAAACCAGCAATAACCAGTACATTAGGAAGAACATGTCTTAGAAACCAAGTATTTTTTTATTTTATTCATGGGTTTACAGGGCACTAATTGTCTACGCCCCAATTGAATCAACTTATAATTTATCCAACGGTCTTGTCTCAGACTAAGTAAAGCTGTGTAGATAAAGAATTTCAGTGTGTTCTGCGGCCCTTTGATGGATTAATAAAGTTGAGTTAATAAAATTAAATTGTGCCTTGCGTCAGATTAAATAACCTACGTAAATTAAAGTTAGAACGTATCTTGTGGCCATGTCTCAAACAAAAACAAAAATATAGTTAATAAAATAATAAAAAAAGTTAAAGGACACACTTTCCTAAGTGAAACTTTGTACTGACGTCAGACATTTTCTGAAATGAAGTGTATTGAAACAGAGTAAAAAATTAACTTAGAAATCACGCAGACACCAACATGTGTGTGTGTTGGTGTGTGCGTGTGTTGGTGTGTGTGTGTGTGTGTGTGTAATTTCAATAAAAATCAGTTTCGTCAGGTATTTTACATCAAATCTGGATATAAATGCCTCTCCTGGGTTGGTTTGATATATTACAATCCCTGTAAAGCTTTTCCGAAAAAGCTATACAAACAAACAAACATTCATAAACGAACGTTCAGCATAGCTTCAGATGGGAAGTTGGTTGTCAAATGAACAAATTCCTCTCTTTTCTCCTTACTCTCCATTTTTGCTGTTTTATTGCCCGCCTTGCCTGCGGTCATGTACGTCACAAGACAAACGTAAAAATAATAACACTTGGCTTTTTTCCTCTTTCTATGCATTTTTGTCACTTCCTGGTGTCGCCACTGTTTTGCGTTCTTGTTACTCAAACAGTGGCCGTGTTAAGGATTTTGAGCGGGCTTTTTGGCCCAATAACCACTTGCTGCTTTTTACAAGGCTGCTTCTAATTCAATTGAGTTTTTAGGTTAACTACAGCTCGGAAAAAAGACAAAGAAAAGAGAGCAAACAGAAAAGTAAAAAAGAAGTTGTGTTGAGTTAAGAAAACTTCGTTGGTTGTATTCTGCAATTAGCGGGCCATGAATTGGAATATACGAGGTCCGTGTTATGGCCGGACATTTTGTGTATGCAACGAAACATGTAAGCCATAACATGGGTAATTCAGTTTGTGTGGACTCAGGTGTGAGCGCCGAAGTGAGCATAAAACACCGCCTTTGAAACGAATATATTCTTGTGAATCGTGTGCTCAAGTGATTGAATATATAGTCTAACATAATCGTGTATAAGAACTTAATTCACGCACACACATATAGGAATGCATATATTGTCTCTTTATTTATAGACATGCGCACAAACACAAACATATATGTGTGTGTGTGTGCATGTATGTGTAAAAGCCTTAATAGTTATGTATTTGGCCAGAAATCCAACTCTAATACATTAAATGTGACTGACATGCTAGTTCTGTTGTGTTTTTTAGTGTTTATTGTATTTCTTTTGGAAATTGTACGTGTGTAGAAATTTTCTAAGTGATTGTTCCTTCAGACTTCTTTCGGTTAATCTATAACCAGTTTTCATGATTTTGTTTTACAATGTTTTAGATATCATATATCGTCATCATCATAATTATTTTTTCTGATTCACGTAAGAGAAAACCTCCAGCGTCATATCCTAAGTGTATCATATCTGTCTATGTGTGCTTACTCACATGAATAAAATTAGGTATCCTAAAATTAGTAAAACACAAAAATGACGATATGATAATGTATCCACATCACACATCATAAAATCACTATATGAATATTTTTTCGTTCTATTTTGTATTCCTCTGGTATTAATCTAATTATTTTTCCATCGCTGAATTCTGAAATATGATATAACATCACACACACACACATATATGGCATAGAGGACTTCTATGATAAGATTCAATCCTAAACAATTTAATACACTATGAGGGTATTATATACGTTATTATTCGGATAACAGAATGGATCGTTTTTCTACGTGTGGTATTTCCTCGAAAATATTTTATTTTACATTCACACGCAAATCCGTGTTTCGACAACGCTTCCAAGACGTTCCGGTTTTCGAAAATTTCTCTAGAGAAAAACGCAATCGTTCTTTTATGATGATATACAAAATTGAGTTGAAAGTCAACATAAATATATATATATATATATATATATATGTGTGTGTGTGTGTGTGCGTGCGTGCGTGCGTGCGTGCGTGCGTGCGTGCGCGCGCACGTCTATGATTTTGGTTTGATCAGGAGCACAGTTCCTTCAAAGACATCCTGATCAAACCAAACTCATATTTACATCGGTCAGACTACTACATGCCTATCCAGACCACTTAGGTTACACCTATCCTACCACAGGCCTATTAGAACCCATTTAAACACACACACAAACCTACCAGACACCATCCGAAACATACTAGTAGAAAATTCAAGTCTAATAACCTCATACACATGTAAAAAAAAAAGATTGAAAATAATGGAAGCCTTAATAATAAAAAGATAAAGCCAACACTCAATAACATTAGCTACGAACATCGCCACAATGTGCTGAATGTGTTAGGAAAATAAAACATACTAAAACTCTAGATACATACACACAACCTATATATTCAGTTAAAAAGTAAAAGAAAAATCATCTTTGATAAAATATAAAAGTATAACCGAAAACGCACGGAAACGCAGATCATTTGGACAGTTTTTACACACTTTGTGCTCAAAAAACAAAACACTTGTACAAACAAAAGAAAAATCAAATAAAAAGCTTAATGGCAGTACCTTGTTAGTTGTCTTTAACAAAACACGTATAAAAGAGGGACTGCTGCATATAGGTATATCGATAACATCGCTGGAAAATAAGCATAGCATGATAAAAACGGACTGAAACTGAGGAAAACAAAATTTTATCGTCAAAATATTTATGTTACTATTAAGAGCAAAGAACAAAGTATTTTTTAATTATTTTTAAAAACATGTTTCCGTCTTTTTAGGACATTCTAATTTTTTATTAAAAAAACATTTGTTTCTCTTCGTAAGCGGAGGTACTAAATGACATAGCAAATTTTAGTGCAATTTTTTAATGACAGACATTAATTTTGAAAATCTTGCAAAAATAGAAATAATTGTCGGATTTTAATGAAACCTCCAGAAACTATTCACAAATGATGGAAATTATTACAAATATGTTAGTTTTTTAAAAGTCATGATAAAGATATTTTACATATATATATATATATATATATATATATATATATATATATATATATATTACTCCCCGTATACATTTTATGAAAACTCTAGAAATTCAATGTTGAAGCATGTAAGTCATTATATTAGTTACTTAGTTATTTACTTTCATGTTTTATTTTGTTTTTAATCGGACTACATTTACTTAAAAATCAGCTCCGAATTGTAACATACAAAATCAATAAAACAAAGATATTATTTAATTTCAAATGCTTTTAGTTGATTTTAGTTGTTTTTATGAATATGCATAATATTGTCTGAGGCAAAAAACTTTTGGATGAAAAATGAATTTTTAAAACAATTAATTGTTATTTCTTAAATTATTTTATTTTTACATTAAAGTTGTTAAATATTGTAAAATTAGTGGCAATGGCGAATCCTTTACTTAATGGTGTTATTAAGTAGATCTATCTGTACAGATTATAAATTGTACAAGCATTTTGCAATCAACTAGCCATCAGTTAGTAAAGATCTTACTGTTCCTTGCATTTTGTGCCCATAAAACGGCTGTAATTAAAATGTACGGAAACCCGGAAGAAACATGGTGCAATAAACATGTCATGTGATTTGATTTTGCATATAAAGGTTTTTGGCACTGTTAACGGCCTTTACATTTTTACATTTACATTGGGCGAAACACAAAAACTTCACGAAAATTTCATGAAAGTTGAATTTAATTTCTAAGCCTCTGTTCTTACATGGCTATGAAAAATAAAATAAAAGTATATATGATTATGTAACTATTAGAAAAAATTCCTTTTTAATATTGTCATCTAACTTAAGATTAAAGAAATTAACAAAAGAGAGAAAATATATAGCATTTCAACTTTTAAGGGTACGTCCAAATTATTATGTACCTACCTTATGTAATTTATATGGTCTTAGTTATGTCATTTTTCCATAGATGAAATATCAAGATTAATAATAAAATTAGTGGAAATCGAAATAATAACGTAAAATGTAATAAATGTACATAAAATGTACCCTACTGATACTACTTCGTTTTTCTCTATTACATTCTTTATCATTTTGTTTTTTTATTCACTGTAATGACAAAAGTACACAGGTGTAGGCTTTAAGAAAGCTTTATTCAACTGAGAATACAAGGTTCGAGTATAGTGTCCTTTTATAGTCCCAGTAAACAGAAACAGCTCAATCAAGGAGGAGAGTAACAAAACAAGGGGAGACTACTCTTGATTATTCATACCATTCCCTTCGATTTTTTCTTTTTGCTTTACTCGCAACATACAATTTTATTCCTTGGATCCCTTGACTTTTTTTTTGTTTTCCACTCCTCTCTCCATTGCCGCTTTATTTCTCTCCTTATCCAATATTTTGTTGTTCCTTTTCTTTTTTTCATACAAAATATTTCATTTTTTCCCGCCATACTTTTCAGAAATCATCTCTCCTAAATATTTTATTCAAAATTCCATAATTGTTCTAAATTTAGTCATCTTTGTAAAAATAGTTTATATTTCCGATGATTTGTAAAATATTTTGTAACCGCTGCGGCTGAAAAGTAAGAAAAATTACTGCTGGGTTCAACTACCGATTGACATGGCATAAAATATTTCTCTCAGAATAAAAATAAAGAACAAATCAATATTTCAAAAAAGATTTTTAGTGAATGCACAATGTTTCCTGAGAAAAGATACTCTCACTTAACTGCAAGGCAAATCAACTTCTTTTTAAATCAGTAATTAAATCTGATTTCTTTTTTCTGTAAATTATGATTTAGTTTTGGGCATGTTTCATCGAGAGAAAATGATAATGTTTTTAAACGTTCGTCCACCACGACTTTCGAATAATATTTATACATCGCCTAAAAATATTTGAAATGTCTTTTTCTTTAGAAATATCTGAGAATACCTGTATTAAAAATATTTAAACGAATGTTGTCAGTGCACACCGCAGGGATACATTTTTTTTCTGCTAGTCCAGTGTAAATAGATGCGCACATTTTAAGAAATAACTTCAAATCATATCTTCTTTTTAAGTTATTTTCTCTTTTATGCAGTTTATTTTTGAAAACACATCCGTATTGAATAGATGACTATTTTCCTACTATTTCGTGTTCTATGTCCCCACCCACAACATCGCTCGCGGACTTGTCCCGCTCACGCTCTACGCCATTTATTGCTTTTGCCACCCAAAGATATCTCACGTGGCTGCTGTTATTATTTAACGATGCATTAAATTCTTTCAAACTCTTGGTGGCTTGCGTACTTCCCAATTGCGCCAGCGGCCGCTGTTTAAACTTAAGCAAAAACCAAGGAATCGAATGCCGATCAGCAACACGCCAGCAACATTAACACAGCGGCATTTTATTACTCTAACTTCTAGTCAACCGCCAGTTTAAACTTATTTTGTACTAATTAACTGGTTACATAGAGAGAATTTGATACCCTTCTTATGTCCGCAACTTTTCTAAAACTTCCATCTCAAGCTAATTCCGATTATATCGAAGGTTAATTATATCTTTGCTAAAATTCCTATTTTAAGTTAAAACTGATTATTTCTGTAATTATAAATGGATGTGCGGGTTGCGTAATGGTTAGTGATACAGAAAAAAGAATCGGTAATCTGTGTTCAAACGTTACACTCACTTTCCCACAAATACCGTCGTGAATGATTTGAATCCACCTCCTCTCCTTCCTGATCAGATTAAATTACAAAGTTTTTTAATCATTCCACCCCAATCAAGGCAGAAGTGCCAGTAGTACACAGGGGGTTACATAGAGTAAAAGTGAGAGAAAAGACTGGGTATGGGAGGATTGAGGAAAAGATAAAGATGAACGGTATTCAAGTCGACAAAAATGGCAATTGACGTTACATTTAAATTTTTGAAGATTTTAGTTATCAGGGAAGCAAGGAATAGGAAGGGAGTTCCATTGTCTAGAAGTGCGAGAAAAGAAACTGTTGGTGTAGAAATGGCGGTTATATTTAAGTATTTCAGCAGTAAAATGGTGGGACCTAGATGCCATTCTAGAAGCACGCTTAAATTCCCGTAATCGGTGCACCAGTGGAAAAAGCTCATCAGAGTAGTTGCCATGAAAATATTTGTAGAAAAATAGAGGGAAGCCATATCACGTGGGTGAGAAAGTGACTGAAGTCGAAGTGGAGTCGATTACATTGCAGATCCTTCTTTGGATTTTGTCAAGAACCACGAGATGAACATCTGCGGCAACAGACCAGCTATGACAATGCATGGACGTCCTCAAAAAGGAAGAAGAAACTTGAAGCAACATAAATGTGATTCTACAGAAGGATGCTAAGGATTTCATGGACCGAACATGTGACTAACGTCGAAGTTTTGAAGAAAATGGAAACTAATACTTAAATTGCAGGACTATCGTTTGTTACTCAATATCTAGTAATATTTGTCCTTTCACTTAATATAGACACAGATACGTAGATGCTGTATGATAGATTTTACAAGTGCTTTGAGATAAAACGAATTAACATCACCAATGTTTCGAGTGAGTAACCTACTTAAAAAGCTTGCGTAAATATATGGCAGAACAGGAATGAAGAAGAATAGTCAAAAGACAAGCAGTGCTAAGAGCTACTAACGTCGGATTGTTGTAGAGAGCTATGATCGCTTACGTCCTGAATGGACATGACATATTGATTGATATGTTATTTTACTGCTTATTTTACAAGTTATTTAAAGCCAGAAAAATAATTTCAAGCCTTAAGGATTTTGGGAAGATAATATTGATACAAGTCCTACTAATTAACACACAGCTGGGGAGAAAAGTGGTCGGTTCATAACTTTCCCGAGGGCCTTTTTTGCACAAGGGAATATAACGATACCGATTGCAATTGAAGCTCGGCTCTCCGATTTCCAATTCCAAGCTGTTATGCATTACATCCCCCGAATATGCAAGCTTACAGCACCTGGTATTCCCAAGCGGTCACCTAACTAGGTAGAGACCAGGCTTAACGTTGCTTAACTTCGGTGGTCGTACGAGATATGACCGTAAACCTCATATAAGAAGAATTCAAGTAGAAAAATCCTGCTATATTTAAAAATCAGTATTCGAAACCATGAATAAAATTCTTATATGAATGAACCAAACTGGGCAGTATATCTCTAACGCAAGCCGCTGATGGCCCGCTGGCCGGCCGCCGATTGCAACGCCAGCGATCATCTGGTTTCAGCCACCGTTGGACCTCTAGCAGTCCGCCAGTGGTAACATTGCCTAGAGGAACACGCCGGGAGTCCGACAGCAGACCACCACCAGCAAACGCTATTCAACACGCGACCCACCAATCTGCCACTGGGTAGCATGTCAGTAGCGTTTACCGGTGGGCTACCGCCAGAGGACCAATAGAGTCTTGTGTGTAGGGTAGTTGCACGCCATCCGAAATTCACATCATGTAGTATAATATCGAATTTGCACGTAATTCGCCCCAGGCATCAAGGGAGCAAAGCGCACCAGGGGTTGACGTGAGTTTACATTCGACCACCGAATATAGAAGCACAAACCCTTACATCTGAATCCGCTATTGCAAGTGAGAGAACGAGATGATTATATACACGATAGCTCTCATAAGATGTAGTCGGAGCGCGGGCCCCGGGGCCACTTAACACACACACGCGCGCGCACGCACATACACACACACACACACACACACACACACACACACACACACACACACACACACACACACACAAAGACGCACACACTGGCCGAGAGTAATCGACGAATTGAAGAGATGAATAAAATGTTAAGCAATGACGATTCAAGTCTCGTGTGATCATTTCATAGGCACTCCGACGTTATTTTTTTTCCGGCAAAGTAAAATAAGTGTGGGTCAACCGGCACGGATTGAACTCACTCGGCTAATAATGGTTTGCGATCTTCGGCTTCGTTGTTCAAAATTAATAGCCAACGAAGAACGTAATTTGATACAATGTTACCACCAATTCATTAGAGACGATTCCCGCCCCAAAATAACTTCTTCCACCTCTTTGATGAAGCTTCAGTCTCACAAACTTAGGATCCTTCTTCAGACCGCCACTTATTTCGGCAACTTTCGAGGGTGTCCAGCATAGCTCTACCATCGTTTGTGTATTGCAAGTTCAATTCCATATATGGTATGGCCCAGTTGATATACTTATTAAGGCGGTTCGATTTTAAAGAAGAGTAACCAATTACTTTGGTGCACTAAAAGATTGCGACATTGTGACATTTTAAGCACATTTAGTATCACAGTGACTAAGAAATAGTTTTTACTACTCTTGCAGTTTCTAATACCTCTCAATTAACAATTGGGTTTCCATTCGTCAAGTGAAAGATAAAGATTTTTCTTCTTTACAATTTCCTGCTTTGTAATGAATGTCTTTATCAAACAATGAGCTCTTTCAAATAATTTAGCAATTTCTAATGTTTAATTATGAATTGTAACTTCTTTTGCATTGTTATCATTGCTAAAACCTGTATTACTGGACTTTTTAAATAAAATCAGAAATGATAGGAGGAAAGCAGCTTCGCTAAAAATGGCTGTCATTTGTTTACTTTTGCGCAGAACCACATCTAACTGAACACGATTGCGCATGCAAACTTTTAGGCAAATTATGTTCAAATACCTGCAGTCAATAAGGGATTGGAAAAAATGTTACTTGCATAAAATGTTGAATCACTGTATGTACAATATGTAATTATGTATATGTGTGTGTATAATATATATATATATATATATATATATATATATATATATATATATATATATATATATATATATATATATATTCAATACTTATGCACTATTCATTTTGTTATTTTTTATTTTATCATAAGCATTCATAACTATACCTATTTGAATATATATGTATATATGTATATATATATATTTATATATATATATATATATATATATATATATATATATATATATATATGTAATATGTGTGTGTACGCGTGTCGTTATTTATGTAGATAAACATTGCCATATTATCTGTTTCTCACGTTTACATTCATACTTATATGACTGTATCGCTGAAAAGATGCCATTGAATTGAAAACTTTCTCAGACCTCCAAAATAGATTCACGCATAAACTCTAATTCTTTACTCCCAACGTTGTTCAGGCGTTAATCTTTACAACTTGGAATATTTTTATACATTTAGCATCGTGTGCATCCCTCAGCTGTGAATAAATATTCCCGCTCTGCAACACGCATGCCGCCAGCTATGTGTAAACATGGGTTCCGTACAACCCAAACCAGATGCAAATAATTGTATACGCACCAACGTGGATGACTACCACTTTTTAAAAAAATCTCCCACTAGCAGCTGTCTAGTCTCTGTAGGAAGGTGAGGCAGTGCAAAAAAGTGTTCTAACTGAAAGCTTATAAATTCACCTACTGTGTATACATTATACATGTATATATTGTGAATTTGGGCAGCAATCACTCATTTCTACAAGTTTTATTCAAGGCGACTGATAAGGGTCTGCGATTAAGATTTTTTATTCAATTTTTCTTGCTTTTCTGGAAATAAAGTATATAAAAACTGTCCAAATGTTCTACATACCAAATTACGTCAGCGAAATATACGACTATAAGAGTCTCATCTACATGTAAAAAAATGGTTAAAAATAATGGAAGCATTAGTAATAAAAAATAAAACGACAAAGCACAATAATATCGTACACGGCCACAACGTGTGATGCCTGTGTACGGAAAATAAAATAAATATTCCCATGACGAAAGACACACACACAAATATATATATATATATATATATATATATATATATATATATATATATATATATCAGTTTTATTAAGGACGACTGACAAGATACTGCGATTTAATTTTTTATTCAATTTCTCTTGTATGCGTTCATGTATTTTCTTTATGGACAGAAAGTGTAAAATCTTTCCAAATGTCCTATATATGTGATTGATTTCCGCTATCATAAATATATATATATATATATATATATATATATATATATATATATATATATATATATATATATACCTGCTGTAACAGCAAATTGTCCAAATTACAGTATAATTGTCTATCCCATAAAATGTTTAATATCTAAAAATAACTAAACTAATTGAGTTTCTTTTTTAGAGGTTTTCAGATAAGACGTTTAGTCATCTTGATACCATTTGTCTTAAGCATCACTGAAAAACCCTTTGAGTTATTCAGTTAGAAAGAGAACAAATTAAAATCGTTTTGTGTCAGCCCCACTTGACTTTTCAACTGACCAACAGTGAAAGGAAAAATCACTCAGGGCTTCAATAATGTTAACAATATACTCTGGCTTCCATCTTCAAAATTCA
This sequence comes from Acanthosepion esculentum, assembly GCA_964036315.1. Lineage (NCBI taxonomy): Eukaryota > Metazoa > Mollusca > Cephalopoda > Sepiida > Sepiidae > Acanthosepion > Acanthosepion esculentum. The sequence continues at coordinate 106,982,067 of OZ038493.1, forward strand.
TTCAAAATACATCCAGAAAATAGTGAATAAGTTTTTAAAAAAAAAGGGAACAGTAGAAAAAACGCTGGATTAGGAGGTCACAAGAGGAAAAGGGATCATAATTTCAAGCCAAAAAGATCAATGAAAAAAGGTATATAAATAAGTCAATCCATAAGACTTTTGACACGTTAGATAGGATTTTCAGCTATGAGAGTTCAAAGATCAGTGAAAAAAGACTTGAAAATGATATCGCGCGTGAGACGTGTGAGGCACCTTGTTACTCCAGCACATCATCTTAGAACTTTAGAGAAGGCGAAGATCATCTTGGATAAGTTGGGAAATGATCCTGAGCTAATATATATATATATATATATATATATATATATATATATATATATATATATATATCATTACTTCATGATGAGCTTACAATCTTAGCTATGATTAATTAATGATGAACATGTCATTTTCGTTCAGATCGATTTCATCAGGATATTTCTGTGAAGTTTGGAGAGTATTTATACATTCTTATTACTCAAAGTAGAGCCCAATAGTGTTATAAAAAACTCGGTGACTTCCAGTAAGATAACTTTAATCATTCCTAAGATATACCGGTTCAAATCTTAATCTAACATTGAGACAATTTTGCTGTTACACCCGGTATTAGCCATTATTAAGGATTTTTTCAAACTGAATACACACACACACATACACACACACACACACACACACATACATATATATATATATATATATATAGATAGATAGATAGATAGATAGATAGATACTTAAATGGATAAATATAAATAAATGTGCGTGTAAGTGTTCAAATACATGCATATTTGGTGTAAGAAAAACAGTTAAATCCTAAATAACAGAGCTATATACTTAATAGCTCTCTTATTTCGCATTAAGCACTTTTTCTCACAGCAAAGGATATATACTTAATATACACACACACACACACACACACACACACACACACATATATATATATATAAGTGGGTACTGATATCAATACCCAGAGGCCACAGTCTGTTTCAAGCTAAAATTCTCTTCTTTTACACGGCTACCAGTCGTCAATGTTCAAACTCAGCTAAAAGTCTGTATTTATATCCACCAGGTTACACCCCTGTCCTAAGACGGAAGCAATAGGAACGTCACACCCTCCTTTCTCTCCATATTAACACAGGTTAATCAGTCAGCATTCCCCGTGTCTCAAAGGACATTTCACTCATTTTCTGAAATCATTCCGCTAAGAAATAAAGAACCCGATTTGTTATCAATTTCAAGAAGCAATTTCTCGCCTTACTCTCAAAATTTAAGTAGCGCCTCCTACCGTAGAGAGACTCCAGCAATGTTGTGATGCTTTTATTCCAAAGAGTATACATACATATTGGTCTATATCGATATTTACAGTATTTAACATTGCTTGGCACAAGGCAAGTGATATTGAGTACAAATACATGTATTGGAGATTTAGCTAATATTTACGCTTTTACAGAAGCATATACAAACGTATGAGCATTTGTGTGCAGACCAGTGTTTACTTAGATAACAACATTCGCATCTGAATGTTTAAAACTGTGCATGCTTCACCAATAATAACTTCCAAGTAGAGACTTTGACCGGCCTTGTGTACTGAAATTAATCCACATGAATTACAGAATGCTTAAAGCTGCATACGTTGTTAACTTCCACATAGATGCATACAAACATGTTGTTTCTGTCCCTCAAGGCCAATGCTAAAATATCTATATTTGAAGCTGTGTTTAATATCGACGCTTTGCGTTCGTGTCGAAATATCTATTCAGATAAGCAAGAAGTTGTATCTGTACGTGAGGGTCGCTAGATGTACGTGTCGCGTGCGCACGCGTGCTCTTGTCTACATGCGTTTGTTTGGGTCTGCAAAACAGAGCAGAAGTCAACATGCCAGCAGGGTGTTAATTGTCTCAACAATCACGAAGCTGAGAGACTCCATTGTGGGCTGATCTTATTCATGGGAACTGCCGTGTGTGACGTCACGTCATTAGGAAAGAGCGAGGAAGGAGGGTGTGAGCAAGAAACAAAATAAAGGGAAGAAAATGTATCGTAGGAAGGAGAGAAATCCGGGATCGAGTGCCATGAAGTAAAACAATCAGTTTAAATAACATGTAAATATAACAGAGGCGTTATATAACCTCGTCAGAGAGGGAGAACTAAACGCCGTGGATCAATGAGACAATTCGTCCCCCCCCGCACCTTATTTCAGTTTATGTATTATTTTAGGTGCGTTTATTGAGAAGGATGTTTGTATCTATCTTTCTGATAGTATCCAAGCTTATCCAAGAAATAATGGATAGCGGCTCGGACTGAGGAATCGGAGGCCCGAGTTCGAATTCCAGCCGAATTCATTACATTCACTTACGTGCTAATATCCTTGGGAAAGGTATGACTCCTCTTATTCTCCCCCAGCTATGAATAAATAGCAGGGCAGACCGAGTTCTATAGCCTTGGATGGTAACTGGTCTACCGCAGAAAGAAATGGCAATCTACTGCGGGAGAAAATGTATCGAAAGATACATGATCGTCTAAGCGTGTATTACGCATAGCAGATAACTGATCCAAGCTTATCAGATATTTTATAGCATCTCACATTTTGAAAAAGGAAATCTTTATAGTAAGTTCACCCGATACAAAGTTCGAGAACAACACAAGTTTGTTACTGCTAAAATTATTTTGATAGACGAGATCTTTCAGATGAAAATAAGTGAAAATTTGAAACACGCTAATCATTTTTACGAATTATTCATACCAACAGACTAACAAACGTTTCTGTGGATGTTTTCTTCGGCCTTCCCAGATAGTATATTACGTCTGATTATCCTTGATATTGGCACACTGTTTATCATCTAGTTAACACGAACACAATTTATAGATTGTGAAACTTCATGTTTGCAAATAAATTAATTAACCCGGCAAAGGTAAATGGACAGGGTTTATTATTACTGGATACAAGCAGGATGAAAATATATGTGCCGAGTATTTTAAATTCTGATAATAATTCAAATAGCACGTACAGTTCTTATTAATTTTATTATCACTTTTCTGTGTGGTTCCGAAATCTGTTCCCATTTATTGGTATCCTCTCCGCCTACTTAAACGCTATCATCATCACTACATTCGCATATTTGAAAATTCTGAATTTAATAAAGGCAGAGAAGGGCTTCACAGTGAAGGTTTCTGTACTATGAAAGTTTATTTTGTTTCATGAGTAAACATTTTTTCATTATCTTCATTTAAGTATGGTTGATAGAAACAGTCGGTGAAACGATCAAATGTAAAATAAACGTTTCATGAGAGCTTGCAACTTTTGAACAACGTCATTTGAATCTGTGCGTATTGCTGAGCAAATACATATCTTTTCGGATAAGACTCAAATACTTCTCCACAATTACTGTGTAAAAATCAGTAGTAAATTATAGACTCAAATACTTATTGTTATTCGGAATGATGATGAGACTGACAAGTTGAATAAAAAAAGGAAGAGCATCCTTTTATATACGTCAAAGGAACAATCCTTTTTTGTCTCTTTTCATTTTACCACTAAATGCTCAAAGCAACTGCTTCATTCTTGTTTATGTAGTGTGAATTCGGTACATGGACGATCAGGGTTCTCCACAAGCTCCTAAGGTAAGAAGGGAAAAATAACTTTTAGAATTAAATTAAAATTTACAGTCAACTCGCATTTTCTTGTCTTTTTTGTCAACTGATCATTATTAAAAGAGGGCAAGAACCCTCAAGTTTCAACTGTCAGTCACCGAGAAATGATGATCGTCATCCATCAACGAATTGGCCCAGACAAAAAAACCGTAATCGCGACATGGAATGTATAGACAATGCATCAGTTTCGACAGGTAGAACATATCAAAAAGTAAATGAACAGATTAAATATTACCGGCTTCATGACTAACACCGAAGCCCGTGAAATTTCCCCAATTATGAACATCGATGTTACTTTCCTTAAGACACTCCTGATTAAGAATAGTGGGTAGAACACTAGCTTCTATTAAGCGTGTTACTATTCATTAGATTGACCACGGTTCTCCGAGGCTACGACCCACAATGAAAAAATACCAGGACTTTTTAGAGAGATTTCCGATTTCAGTGGTATCAACTTTTGCAAGTTAGATGATTTCAGCACAAATTACAGAAAACCTTGGGAAAATCTTCCCGGCTGTTATAATCTATATGCAGTATTCACCGTGAATATGGCGATCACATAATACGCAGGCAATCTTCTCTTGCTTTACTAAATAATAAACTAGAAAAGTTTTGTCAGAAAGACGAATGCGGTAAGGAAAATGAATTAGAAGAAAATGCAATAAAATACTAATGATTGGAAAAGCTATTTACATTGTCTTCAGCCTTACTATAATATTCACGACGTATCGGCCGTTGTAAGCTCCGGCCTTTTTCAGGTGCCATGCCTTTTCTGAATATCTCAGTTTCAGTTATTTCCTTTTAGTAACTCAACTTTTTTTTGTTCACTTCTGCTGTGGCCAGGTATTGAACTCACAACTCTTTAGGTCAAGTCACTGAATTACTTCAACTAATGCTTTTATCCACTGAGCCATGTGTCACCAAGAACTAGAACAATCTACCCTAATGGACGAAAGAAAGGGTTCGGTTCGAAATTCCAACGTATATCACCTGAATAAAGCCGTAGTGTACAACGGCTAAAACGTCATGAATATGACACGAAAGATGAGGACAACGGTCCGAAGAATCTAAATTATGTAACTAGTTACATTACCTCATCTCAGAAATATAGACAGATATTGGGAAAAAGTGTTTAGAGAGGAGAGAAAGCGAGAAAAAAAGAAAATACTGCAATATACGAACGAGTGACAGAAATTGAGATGATAATATTGGGAGAGATAGAATTTTTTCTAAACATAGAACCCGAAACAAATTCCAAATCAGATAAGGATCTACTTGAAAATACCAATGCAAGTAACATCATAAATTTCATTAAAGAAATTGGGATCTACAGATAAAGATAAGACAAAAGACAAAAAAACTCTTTACCAAATCTGCTTATCTACATTGTTTTGTAACCAATTTTTGAAGGAAAAATTATTACCAGCAAAATACATTTGACTCTCGACAAAATCCCCCTTTACAAAATATGTCAATGAAACCTCATCTGCAAAATGATTCCTTACAAAGAATATATATTATGTTCATACGAACCGATCCGAAATATCTTGTCGGCATTAAATAACCCTTTGAGGTTGATATGTCGTTAAACAAAATAAACCAAACCAATCGAAAGAAAAAATAACAGTAAAACACAGAGAGAGGGGGGAGGTTGAAAGACCAGGTACACCTGCAAGAAAATGTGAATTGTATAAACGTGATATTTAATATTTTAAATTCTATCTTTAGTTGTTTTAGGCGATGCTGCCGTCCAGAATTAAATCAGTTGTGACTCCAATTTCGTTTCCTGACAGAAAAAAATGAATAGCTTTATGCAAAGTTTCGTAATTCACATATGAAACTGACAAATTAAATTTAAAAGAAAAAGTTTAGTAAATGGTTTAAAGTAACAATAAGTGTCTTTAACCAATTTTATTCGCACTGAAACTGTTTTTCAACATGTTAATTTTGTTTAATCCTGCTGCTAATCTGACGATAATGCAAATGAATACCAGAATATTTTCATTTTCTTTGTTAGTCAGAATGGAATGTCAGTGAATCAAGTGTCATACGTGTTATACGTTTGGGCGTTTATGTCTCTTTCGATTCATGACTGACTAGGCAGAAGATTTTCCCACAGTAGATTGTCATTTCTTTCTCTGGTAGACTGTTTGCCAACCAAAGCTGTAGAACCCAGTCTCTTCTACAAGGAGAAGAGATGGATTCTTACCTTTCCCAAGGGTATTTTTGCCTAGGCGAATGTAACGAACTCGACCGGAATTCGAACCCGGCTCTCCGACGTCTTATTCCGTGATGGTATGTACAGATATTAAGAATTTATTTTAGTCATTTTTAGTTTCTTTAAGTTTTACATTTGTTTTCTTATGATTAACCTTTAGCCAACAGATGTCATTCAACAGGGTCACATTCTTTATTATCTAATCATATCAAGATTTCAGATCTTTTTTTTAGATCTTTTTTTTTAGTTTCTCTCTATCGAAGTAAACAATCTCGAAAATAAACATTTGATAATTATTTTTACTATTTTTATTTTGCTATTCATCTTAGGCGTATTGGGCAAACGGCGATTGAGGTGCGTGTAATACACAGGTCTTGACTTAATGGAAACGAATTGGCGTCATTCACAAAGTTCTTGGTTTAAAAAAAGCAAACAGGGAAAAGTTCCCTGGAGATAACTCACAACATTTCTTTCTGCTTGGTAGCATCGGAATGTATCTATATATACCTATATAGGAATGGAGAGGCAACGATTCAGGAATGTATAAACTTGGATTCATAATCGGTACATAGAAAAAATGAATAAGGCGCTAAGATACTCCCAGAGGACATTCTAACTTACCTACACATGAACGTCTTTAGCTATTCGTCAATAAGACACAGAAACGTAAAATAATGTTGGCTTTCAAATACGTTATTTCATTCTCCCTTTTTTCTTTTCTTACTTCCATTTTCTTAAATTTGAACAAGCGATAAGACCTCCATCTTTGACCTGCACAATATTCTCATAAATATTTTACGTTCATGAAAAGGGTCGCCAAAAAGAGTATCTGATCCGAGAAGAGAAAATGTAAAAAACAAAAACAAAAAAAAACAGTTATAATAAAGAATCTCACAATGCCAGGGTATGGTTAAAGAATTATAACTTGTAGTCCTTTTGGAAAATATAAATTTGGTGAATTTAACCCTCACAGGACATGAAAGGCAAGAGAAACCTAGGAATTCACTGCTTAGCCTACTAGACAAATTTGAGCAAACGGACAAGTGTTATAAAGACAACGAGAGAGAGAGAGTGTGAGCAAATAAAAATCATTACTAAAAATAAAAGGCAGGAAGCTATGGAGAGCTATAATTGCCTATTTATTGAAAGGGCAGAACAGAGAGAGAGAGAGAGGGAACGAAAGAAAGAATGAACCTGCGAAATGATCTCATATCTTTTCCATTTTGTTTTAGAAACAACCAACTTTTATCTATGAATGTAAAACGTAACCACCTAAGCCATGCAAATGGCACGGTGTTGATATCAAACACGGAAAGGAAACTACAAAAACTCCTACAGAAGGTAGCGAAGGAAAGTGAGAAGAAAGAACTAAGTATAACCACAAGAAGACAGTATGCATTTTTATAAGCAAAAGAATGATCCCAAATTGAAAATTACGAATCGGAAATACTCAAATCTGGGAAGTGTTCCAACCGAGGACGGAAAGTGCAACACTGAGATCCGAAGACGCATTGGGATAGCCGAAGATGCATTCCAAATGCTAATCATAATATTAAGAAATAGAAAAATTTCGTTAGGAACAAATAAAAGAGTACTGAACTGTTATGTGATATCTGTCCTTCTGTATGGAAGAGAATGCTGGCCATTCTCCTCAAAGATGAAGAAGAGACTTGAAGTAACAGAAATGTGGTTCTACAGAAGGATGCTGAGGATATCATGGACCGAATATATGAACGATGCCGAGATTTTAGAGAAAATAGAAACAAAACGGAAACTTATACATATACTTTACATACGGGAACGTAATGACAGAAGGAGGCCTTGGAAAATCTGATACTCACAGGACATATTTAGGGAAATAGAGACAGAGGAAAGCAGCGCGAATCATACTTGATAAGCTTGAGCAAATGGATGGTAGAACAGCGTTTGGGAGGAATAACAACAAACAAAACTCAGTTGTGCTGGTTAGTAAATTAAGCACGACTTATTTCCTGTTGACTGCTTCCTTACGATAGCAAACAGGCTCCTTGTTTCTTTTATGAGTGCTACACCTGAGGAAGGTTGTATAATGGATCAGCAAAAACATCTTTGTTACAAGAAAATCAATACAAAGAAGAAATTCAATATTCTGAGAAATTATTGGAATTCGTACTTTCATTAACTGGCGTTGCATTAACACCGGTATGCTCAACACTGACAGCACATCTCAAGGCCTTTCCTCAATAACCTTATTATTATTATTATCATTAAAATTTTGTTTATCATCTTTGCGCTGTTCGAATTTTCAATTTATTACCAAAAATATAACTTCCTTTTCTAAATCTTTTAAAATTTCAGTACGAGATTTTACTAATTTTTCGTTTAGTTTCCTTTTAGAAACATTTTGCATTTGTTCTTAACTACCAGACCCACTACTCTTGCTTAATGATGATCAGGTTAGATATAAAAAAAACAAAAAAACGTTATTTGTTTTTTCTAAGATAGTGTCTGATACTTCTTATTTTCTGTTTATGCACAATCTATTGGTCTTATATCAGGAGTATATAACTTTGTAATTTGTTTTTGTTTTTTCAGTCCATCAATAGAAATTCCTTTTTCGTATATTTTAGAAATACGTGCGATTATTATTAGGAGATTTTTTTTTTATAAATACATATTTCCCTCGCTGTCAGAAAGCACAATGTTTCTGTGAAACATTTCGTAGACTAATATTGCGAAAAGTGAAGATACAATTACCATTGAATCATATGTCATACATTTGTGCGTTCTATTCCTCCGAAAATTGCCTTCACATTTTTGCGATAAATACAAATGTCGCAATGATTGTAGAAGAATTTCGCTTGAATTTTTGAACAGATGTTTATTACTGGTTTATAGTATATTTTGAATACCTGCAAAATATTGTAAGATAAAAAATGCGTAAGGCAGTGAAGTCAGGTTTACTGCTGTATTTTACGATTTTCCCATCAGCCACGGTAGACGACGGGCCTCGACTTTGGCATTACATTGGTGAGTCTTGACCTCAAACATTTTTTATATAAATAAATGGTAATTATTTCTTCGTTTTACGCTAATTCTTATGAAAAAAACAAACAAAAAAAAAAAACCTATAGCGATCATCCGAAAACCGAGGGAAATCTGTACTTTAATTATAATGTCTTGGCTATAAGTGAGTGTTAAAAGGTTGTCAACCTGAACCACATTTTCCAAATCTGACCAGTTGAACACACATCAGAATTTCATTTGGGCTGAAGACTTTTCAGCATTCCCTCTCACATACGAACATCATTCTCGTCAAGTGTGTTAGAACTTTTGCTGAGAATCAACTGTCACTCATTATTTCATCTCTTTACTTACTATTCTTCTTGTGTACAACAATTCGTTTATCCGATTGCTACCATTTCATTTGGAAAAGATATTTGGGATGTTTTCACGCGACTCGCGAATTATAAACTGTTGAGATCAATAAAACATCCTTCGTCGCCACTGTTGAGATGTTGAGTGTTTCCACGAGAGTATATGGTAATAACGAACAAACACAGTCGTAGGGAAAAATACTGGTATATTCAGAGAGGTATTTACATAAGAGAGATTAGTAGTAGAACGAACGTAGGTTAGTAGTAACAATAAGTAATAGTAATAAAGTCCAACGGTATCTTCCGGTCGAGAAACGGAAGTGTAACTGATCACTACAGAAGTCTCACTCTGCACTGCACTATACTGCTACACTACTCACAGTCTCTAGAACTACTGTTCTATTTATAATAATAGGATCAGTCTATTGTGGTTGTGAAGGTGGGTGCGCCCCAACATAAACCCATGTTCCTTTTTCATCGTTTTACTTTTTTCGCTAGCATAGTCCAGACATTCATTCTCCAGCTTGAAAGACTTTATCATATAATAGATATTAATGAAGTAAATATATTGTATTTGAACGGTTGATGTAAAACAATATTCAATGAATAATTCAACTGAGCTGAATAATAAGTTAAATTAAAAAAATAATACTCTTACTATTCGTCAGATTAGAACCTGTTCTTGGACAGTTGGGATGACTGAACCTAAACTATTTGCACAATGAAATCCCCGTTTATATCAAGTTGTAACTATTTTCATATTTCTTTGATTTATTTCTCCTAACATGTGACAATGTTCGTTCTCTTATCGCTTGTTAATTATGAGAGTGATATTCTTACCGTATTTAATGATATATAAGAGCTCCAGAATGGCGAAATATATCTCCCGGTTACAATATGGAAATCTGAGAAATACGTTCAGCTAACGCTTACCTAAATGAGAGAGATGACAGGTATATGCCCCTAGCCTAAATATGGGATGATGAAATACTAAAATACTAAATACTAAAAAACAGTTTTCACTTTACAAATCAGTTACAAAAAATTGCAACACTCCAAACATCTATTTCAGTTTATTAAAAATGAAACACATAAGTAATATATCCGGATTACAGTAAATGATCATATATACAAATCAATATGTACATAAGTTAAAAAATATGTGTTGTATGAACAGCAGTAAAACCACAAAATAATAAACCGCCTCTTCTCTGTCGTTAACAAAGGCCTTTACAATGTGTACAAATAGAGACCATCATAATAAAATTACAGGATTACAAGACTTTTCAACTTGTTGCAAGATTTGTAGGTTGACTAACTGAACGAGTCAGGGGTGGTCCCATCATGTTCCGTACATATTCAAAAGGGGAAAGTTCTGGCGAACGTACGTTCGTTCGTCAGGGAAGTTGCCGAATATCTCGCAGAGCAAACTGTTTAGCGTAATCATAATGTGAGCTAGTATTATCATGCAGGAACGCAACGTCGCCTTTCTCTTGCGAGAATGACTACGACAACGGGTTGAATAATTTTCAGAAAAAATGGCGCTGTTGAACATTAATTCCATGAGCATCAACGGCGAAAGATTTAACTTATGGCAAAATACTTCAAAATTACGATGCCTGGATTTGGGTTTGAGTATCACGTGTGATTAAACATTGGAAGATTTTGATCTACATATCTATAGGGAATTCTCAAATGACCATCATTTGCATGTAGAGATAACCTGTTTTTTAATATAGTCACACACACGCAGCGCTGTGAAATCACCCAATTTAATCTCTCACTACAACCTTCTTGTGGCGTTAGCATGAGTGTGGTTAGATTCCTAATTAAGTGATTACGAACGGTTTGTATTGACACTTCTTGGAACACATTTGCTCTGATCTGTGCGGAGGTCTGCCACTGAAACTTTTATAATGGTCTAGATTGGGCGAGTGGTGACATTACACGTGGCCGTCTAGAACTTTGGTTTACCTTTGTAGGAATATTCATATAACCAATGTTGTCAACATCGAAGGACACCCGCTGCTTTATGGCCCTCATACAAAGTGAGTCTCGAAGTTGACAATCTAATTTCTCGAAGACACTCAGTTCTATTCCTCTCAACGACTTTCAATAAGGTGAGCAAGTGTACATCTCCATGGCAGGACACCGGTGTGCACTTGACTCTTTTCACAACACTAAACTTCATCGCAGCATACGCCACTGTCTAAAGCTCAGACGGAAATGTTGCTCTGGCTAGAGTATCCCTTCCTCACAAAGTCGCGGAAGACATTACATTACTATATATATATATATATATATATATATATATATATATATATATATATATATATATATATATATATATATATATATTGTAAGAAAATGATGATTTTAAATCATTGTTGTAATTTGTGGAGAAAAAATGATGCATTTCAATATTACTCAATGATCTTGCCGAAGTGACCTCCATATTCTGGCTTTCTCTATCTATATTCTGGGTAGAATTCATCCCCTTGTTCAAATTTGAATTTAATTTATATCAAAGAGAAAAAATTCTGTGGAGTGTTTGATCAAAATGAAATTTACTTATCCAAGTACCCTGGGTAATATAGTTTCAGAATATATATGGTTATGGGGGTCTGTCTCCAAAGCTCCTCCTAGAGTTCGATAACAAACAAACAAACAAACAAACAGACAGAGGTTAGAAATTTATATATATAGATTAAACAGTATATTCATTTATTTATACCGGCCTGAATATTCGAGAGATCTTATTATGCGCACTCCGGCATATATTTCTAACAAGATTTCTCGAGTATTAAGGCCGGTAGATGGAAATAAATAAAGGAAAAAATATGCGTTTTTTTTTTTTAGATCAACAGTAAGAACAAATGTCCCACTTATACTGTATATTGTTAAAACGTTTTGATTTTGTTAATGTTTCATTCTTCCTAACTTATGAAGTAAAAAATAGCATGGGTATGTATGCATAGGCAAAACCATAATGAATCCGATCCTATTCAGATGAGGTTTTAGAAAATACGCTGAGCAAATATGGAATGACTTTGTAATCTTTATTCATAAAACATCGAGTAAATAAGTCATTTCAAAATTACCACAAAAACTTTCACACTACCTGCCATTAACAACCTATTTATCTATGAGTATTTTTTTTATTATTATTATTAAAGTGTTGTAAATATTCACAAAATGCAGTTTTGTGTAGACGTTTATGTAAGGACATTGCATGCATTTAATTAAATGATTTCTATATTAATGTGAAACTTCTTTTAGGTGAATTGAATAAAGAGTTTGAATGAAATGTTTTCAGACATATTTTTTGCAAAGTATGAGCCATAATCAAATAATCATTTCTAAAGAAAATCATGATTTAATGATTGGTTTTAATTAGGCATAAGAAAGTTTATTTTTCGTAAACAACTTATCCAAGTTTACATACACACAATACAGACAATCGGCCGTGATAAACGTTACGTATGCTTAAATATTTGTCGCCGGCTTGAGGCAAGAGGTTATTTGAAATAACACTTGATAAAAAAGAATATACAAAAGGCTCAGGAACTTCGCATACACACATGTGTGTATGCGTGTATATATATATATATATATATATATATATATATATATATATATATATATATATATAAATGAACTTATCATATTTTTATTTATTGATTTATTCATTAATTCAATTTGCAAATCATGTACTTTCAGCCAGAAATGAGAAAAAGAGAAACAAACCGAAAAAGCGAAACAATAACCTCAAAATAAAACAGCCAATAAATTGCGTGTGTTATTCTCCTATCCTTTTCATTTCTCGACAATGTCGGAATTCTCGCGAGAACCTGCACGTGATCACGCGAGAGACCGTTGACGTCAGCCGGCCCGGTACGCGCCGATTAGAAAATGCCGCAAGAGATTGCGTGCTCCTAGCGCAGTCACGTTGAAAACGGAAAACCCGAAAATGTAAAAATGAAAACATATAAAGAAAATTATGAAAAAAAATGAAATAAAATGTAAAAAAGCAGCAAAAGGAATAAGAAAAGGCAGTAAATCAAGGCAGGCAAGTGAATGAAAATCCACAACTGCGCGTGCGCGAGGTCTGCACTGCCAAAATGAGTGGTAACTGAACTCTTGTCTCTTGCAGCCAATATATTGTTCAAATTCTTAGAGGCTAGGCTCCAGTGGAACGAAATGGCGACTGCGAGATTGCAATACTGAAAAAGAAAAATGTTAAAAAATCAAAAACATACAAACATACCAAATACCCTTAGTAGCTTCAACGATTTGTGAAATCTCTCACATTAATCCGTATTTATTTCAAATCATTATTTTAATGTGCCGTTTTGTTTTTGGCTTTTTAAAAAAAAATTCCAGCTATCGAGGACCGTTCGTTGATATCTTCCTTTCGGTAACAAGCTAAAATCTTGTTTACAAAATTTCTCCCCAACTGGCTTCTCCAAGATATAAACCCGATCATATCAACACGCATACGCTCATCCACTGAGTTAAGCACGTATGCACTTAGCCATTAACTCAATGACATTCTTACCTGTCAAAATGACTTTGTGAGAGCGCACAGTACCAGCAGTAAATAAGCCCCGTATTTTCTCCCTGTAATATATATAATTCGTTTCCAGACACATTCGCAATTGGTTATTTTATAACTACGGCATGGGCTTATATGCTCAATGTAGCTTAATCTAGCACAAGGACAAACATATACATTAGGGCTTGAAATCATTACACTGGGTAATCTATCGTCGGGATTTATACAAAATACCTCTTATAAATTTATCATTTATTTATTTCTCTATTGGATCATGTTATTTAAGTCAGCGCAATTATGTGTGAAAAATAATATCGCCCAAATGTTCGACATACCTCCACTCAATGGTCAATTTTTTTTATGACGTCTCTGCATAGTCGCTCCCCCATCTCACCAATATGACTTATTATCTCATCCTTCCGCTGTTGAATTGTTATTGGCTTGTTGGCATAGACCTTACTTTTGGTATGACCCCAAAGGAAGACATCTAAAGGCGTCAAGTCGCACGATCGTGGTGGCCAATTGACTTCGCTGTTTCGAGAGATGATGCGACCTGGGAACATCTCATTCAGTTGCTGTTTGAACGTCCATTTTTGTAATAGGCTTCGATAACTTTAACTCGTTGTTTGATTGTTAATCGTTTCATGGTTGAAATTGCCAAAGACTTAAATTGTTAACTCTGAAAGAAAAAGAAAAAAATTATTAGACGCTTAAACTTAATTCACATTTAAAATCGGTCCAACTTGTTGGAACACCCCTTATATAGGGTTTCGTATTTGTTGGAAGTCATCCGCTTTCGTGTACGATCACCGAATTTAAGCAACGTCGAAACTGGTCAGTACTTAGATGGGTGACCGCTTGGAAATCCCACGTGCTGTAAGCTTGGATGTGCAGGCAGTGTAACGGATAACGGCTCAGAATGGAAACTCTGAGAGCCAAGATTCAATTCTAGTTGACTTCGTTATATTCACTTACGTGCACATGCCCTTGGGAAAGGTATGAATCCAGCTTTTCTACCCACCAGCTATGGCGTAATTAGTAGGACTTGTATCAGTAAATCATTATTATGTCAAAAAAAAAAAAGAAATTCTTACAATCTAAAAATATTATCTGGCTTTAAATAACCCGCAAAAGGTTGATAAGCAGTAAAAATAAGTCAATTCAGTCATCCGCTGGGTGGTAAGGGGGCTACTCTACTGCTGTATTAGGTATGTCACATCATGACGTGATTGTGGCAGACCTAAATTTAGTAAATACCAATATGCATGATACTATTGACAATTATGTTTTATAATGATTGCAAGACTGTACTGCAGTCTATCCATTGAATGGATAGTGCAATTGTAATAAACTTTAATAATTTGAATCTTGCTAGATCATTTACATTATTTACATTGTTGTCTTAATCTTTGCCATGTGTTCTCGAGTGGATAAAAGACTTGGTTGAATCCAATGACTTGACCCAATGTGTTGTGAGTTCAATACCTGGCTACTGCAGTGGTGAACAAAAACATTGAGAGTTGAGTTAAAGGAATTTAACTGAGACATCCGGAAGAGGCACGGTGTGTGAAACTGGAACAATCTACCCCGGTGGATGAAATAAAGAGTTCGGCTCGAAATTCCAATCACCTAAAGAATGCCGGAGCATACGACGGGCGAAACGTCGTGAATATGGCAATGAAGATGAAGACAACAGTCCGAACAATGTAAATAATGACAATACCGCATCTCAGAAATATAGACAGATACTTGCCTGATCAGTAGTTGAACAAGGGCAGTACACTCAACTCGTCGACCGCCATGACTAATACAAACATCGACCGTTCCAGAACAGCTTTATCTATTCAGTTTCACTTACAACCACTCGAAACAAAGATAATTTTCAGAAACGTAACGTTCAAATACATGAATCCGTGCGCTCACGGATGAACATGTTACTATCATTTACATTATCATTATTATTATTATTATTATTATTATTATTATTATTATTATTATTATTATTTTCAGAAACTGTTCACTAACTCACGTGTAAACTTGAGAAATACCAGTTGCATCATTTCACACTGTGTGTGGGAATTCATCAAACTCCCCCAAACGCCTCCACTCACTAAATCTTTTACCACTTGGCTATCACGTCAAAGCCTTCTTATATCAAGTCATACCAAACAATAATGTTACTGTTAAGTGTTATAACTGTCGATATTTGTGGAGAGTCTTTTAATATCAAAGCCATTCCTTTGTGTCATGCAGAGAAAACATTTTCTCCGCCCGCTAACAAAACTGTTTTCGTCTTCAATGAACACAGGTAAACAACACATATTTTGCCTTGGTGAAATAACGGATCTTTCATGAATGTACGCACCTATTCTAGGTAACTTCATTTTTACCGTATCGATAGCAGCTTCCGGACTTATGGAGGGGAGGAATATATTTTTAATTCTGGCTACGCTGACGGAAAAGGGTCTTCCGGGCTCGGAAAAGAGTGTAACAAAAGTATTTTTCACGTTCTGCATTCGTGCTTTCTGTCTATATGAATCGAGTTATTACAAATCGAATGATGGAAAATGAAAACGGTGTCATTGGTGAGTCGATGGTGTTTTGCAAACGATTTGAAAAGAAATAGAAACTGGTAATAAGATATGAGAGATCTTTTTGCCAGAATTTTTATTCATAGTCGTAATTACGTTTAATACTTTCATTATAGTTCTTGTTATTTTGTAACTGTTGGTATTTTAAATTTTGACTATTTTTTAAAAATAATAACGACATAAAGACGAGAAAGATTTAATAAAAATAGCCGAATGTGTGACAAGTATCATGGGTGAAATATTCTTGCATTTCCCACAGGTGCCAGAAGGCGATGTTCAAACCTAGATAAAAAGCGGGCTTTCGATGCAATTTCTAAAATGAAAAATTGTCCTAGAAACGCAATCTTCTTATACCTTTTTGTTTTTTTCATTTGTTCGTACTATACTAAACTTAGTAAATGTAATTAAGAAATGAAAGAATTCAGAAAAAACGAGAAAAATAGAGAGAACAGTACACTGTATGGCCACGTTCTTCTCCATTTGTTGAAAGGGACTCTGTTTCATTATATCAATATCAATATGGGCTTATAGGTAAATAAGTAGCGTAGCAGTGGCAGCCATGGAACGGAGATGCTGTTTCAGTGCAGAATGACTTATCGAGCCAGAAAGATAGAACAATTTGAGCTGGCAACTTTTCTAAATTTGTCTCGGGCACGAAAGGCAATTACTTATTATGAATGTGTCCTTCAGACATGTACCAACGTGCTAACTGTGGGTGCTCAAATGTAATAGAAAAACTGATCAGCCAACGACTAAGAAGAACGGTACTCTGCGAACAAAGGATAACATTTAATTAAATCACATCCCAATTCAATGCTGGTATCGCTCAGTTAACTAACTCCCTGTACAGCTCATAATGTATTCCATAGTGCTTCATAGTTGTAGGCTACCAAGGGGTTCAATATTGACAACCACTAAATCGGCAACTGCGCTCTTCCTGTGCCAGTGGTTATCTTTCTAACTTTTCAGGAGCGACAGTTGAATTAGTGCGTAGATGAGTTCGCGTGGGTTTGCCTGCAGTCTGTTGTTCACGCCGATGTTGGCTCGGTAATAGTGTTACGACTACTCTCATGTATTTCGCAACAAACCACGAGTTTGCTATTAAGACAGACTCATGTCTGAAACATACAGAGGTCATTTACACCCGCTTTTAAGCACGCTGTCTTCCCCCTGGTGATTATTGTTGGTCCAAAATAACACGAACCTCTATAACAACATGTTGCACGAAATCGAGACCAGGAAAACTCTGCTAACATTCAGGTTCTCTATTTCCCACGTGTGCGCCAGATTTATAAGTCAATGAACAGATAAGCAACATGTTGAAGACCTCAGTAATTTTCCTGCTAAGTATGAAAGAGAAATCATAAGAAACTGAAATGTTCTGGAGATACATGTATATATAAAAACAACAGCAAAGATTGTTTCGGTTGACAAGGTTATTTTGGGAGATAACGTCTTTAAGGCAATCAATCTTGGTCATTCTAATGCTTACTATAAAGTGATGGAACATTAATTATAATAATAAATGAAATGTTCACTTATCTCTACTCTGAGATTACATTCACTTTGAGGGAAGGTTGGTTCTGCACGTTATTAGGTAACTGTTTCCTAAATTTTACATTTTAATTTTAGAAGAAAATAAGAATTTGAGAAAGAGAGAAATAATTTGAAGAAAACAAAGATAGAAGATTTAAATAATAAATAACCAAGAGGGACAACTTTAAATAGCAAATAAAATGAATAAAAACAAAGGAGGAAAGAAAGAAAAGAACAAAGAAAGAGAAAGAAAGAAAAATTAAAAGTAACAAAGATATAAAAGAAAAGAAAGAAAGAGAAAAAGAAAAGAAAAAGAAAAGAAAGAAAGATAGAAAGAGAAAAAGAAACAGGGAAAGAAATAAAAAAGGGACAGAAATAGAAAGAAAAAGTAAGAAATACAAAAGAAAATGAAAGAAAGAAAGAAAAAAGAAAAACAATCAAAGGAAAAAGAAAAAAGAGAAAGAAAAAAGAAAGAAAAGAAAACAGAAAGAACAAGAAAAAGCAGAAAAAAGAAAGAAAAAGAGACAAAGAAAGAGAGAGAAGAGTGAGTTATATGCTTTTTTATGGGTGTAGAACTTTTAAAATCAAAATTGTGGTTGAATCTATTTCTATGCATGATAGTGCCGCCATTTAATATTACCCAAATATTAATCGACACCGAGGTTTTTCCCTATTTCACCTTTCTTAATAGAATTACTACTCTCACAAACAAACGTAGACAACAGTATCGGGAAATCAAAAGAAAATGCTTGAATCCGTCAACACAGCAATAATAACAATATCTCCACACTTGAGAGTAATTGACGTAATTTTCAGTTAACAGTATGAAAATAGCGTCCTCTAAATTCTTCCAGTTGCTAACGACATTTTGTTTTTGTTATTATTAGTTACTTTGTTTAAATAAATTAATTTTGTTTTTTGCCTTGAGAAAGTCCACATTGGACGAAACGCGTCGGCAACTATTACAGTTTTCCTATTGTCATTTATACTTATAAATATTGTCTTTTTCTACAGGTTAACTCTGAGACGTTATATATATATATATATATATATATTTATATATATATATATATATATATATATATATGTGTGTGTGTGTGTGTGTGTGTGTGTGTGTGTGTGTGTGTGTGTACAGGCAGCATATCTTCATTCAAACATCTTTCATTGACACATGATTTTAAACAAGTATTGTAGTGTTTATTTAATTCGTTATATATATACATATATATATATATATGTGTGTGTGTGTGTGTGTGTGTGTTGTGTGTGTGTGTGTACCGTTTGTTTTAGGTTTAATGTGTTTATATAATATAGAAATATATTGTTCTTGTGGATATCTGATTTTCAGATCTCAAAAATGAGCGCGAGTCCAAACCAAATCCGACGAGCGATCCGTTTCTTCTCTTCCTTCGTTCTTCTCTTAACATTGTTGCTTGTTCTCGAGCTATTCGCCTCACCTCCGATGTCATTGTCGAAAAGCTTGCTGATTACATACTTGCTTAATCTAATTAATGTCTATTTCTAACTGGCAGGTGTCGCTGAAATCCTTGCTCCTGTCGGCCTCTTCCCACGTCAACTAATTAACACCTTCCCGCCGCCTTCACTGTTTCCCTGTTTATGTCTGCACAAAGACGAGGCTTCCCAGCCAATCAGTCCAGAACCTTTTCTCTTTCAATCAATGCAATACTTAACGACGTTTTTGCCATTTTCACCTCTGTTTGTCTCACCAAGACCTCAACTTCGATCCATCAATTCTCTAAAATCTCCCCATTATTCCCAATTTCCTTCAGTCGTACTCTCCATTTATTAATATCGTGTCCTTCCAAAATGATCTATCTACCAGCATAACATTATCTTTGAAAATGTTAGATGTTTGATTCTGGCAAATGATGAGTGTTCGAACCTACCTGAATCTCTCTCTCTCTCTCTCTCTCTCTCTCTCTCTCTCTCTATATATATATATATATATATATATATATATATATATATATATATATATATATATATATGTATGTATATATATATATATATATATATATATATATATATATATATATATATATTTATATTTATATATATATATATGAGAAAGAAAGAACAGATGGAGTAAAATTCCACTGTTCATAGCATTTAGCTTAAAATGCTCAATACAAAGTAGAGCAATATATTATCATTTTTATTATAAGAGATTATAATAAAACATGTTGAAATCGATACACAAAAGCTTTCATGTCTCAATACCGTGATTATATTTCTTCAGGCGATGATAAGTAACTGGTGATTAACTGATTTTTAAGGAAATTTAAAAACAAAGTGTTGCCTCTTTTCCGAAAGCTAAAGTGGGGAAACATAAGGTAAGAATTAAAAATAGACTTGTGGGTATCTCTTGATTAACCAATTAAATGTCAGATCTACGCTAGATAGAAAAGTAAGCTCAGATGGTGTTGAGGGATTTATTTTTTTTATAAACCGGAATATAGACAGGCCATCATTGACGATTACGGTAAAATTTGTCAGCGACAAATGTATCGTGATTGTAAACAAATATGACATATTCAATTTTTTGAAAGAGCCTTCAAGATTAATCAGACGTAATGTTAAGGAAAAAATTAAAATTTTCTTTTTTTTTAATTCAGGAAGCTTCTTAAAGTAGCCTGTAGTTAAAATTAAAAACGTGGGACATCTATATAAGATATTAATAACACTAACTTGACGGCAATACATAGCAACATTAAAGCTGGATAAACACAATAATGTAATTACCCGTATAGGGTGAACCATTATATACTAATAAATTATGGCTATAAGAAATGGCAATACATAATTTAACTCTATTTTAATGTAAAATATAAGCTGTCAGCAATTTACCGTTAATTCACTCTTTTGGTTTAATAGAGATTTTTTTTGTCAGCCAATTTGATGATTTCTAATTTTTCATATAAATATAAGAAACACCGTTCATTTAAAGATTTACAAGTTCTATTTTTTAGTCTTTTCCATTTTACCGTCGGTGTTTTAATAACTTTTTTAAGTTCCAAAAATGTTTAGAAAGAGATGTCCTTTTTCTGTACACGTTATTGTTACACGTTATTTGACATCAGTTTTGCAATGGGCATTCGTTAGAATTTCTACAATTATACTTGTTGGTATTATCAGTGTTTGTTGCTTTGGAATGGCAATTATTACTCAGATTTTTGCATTGATTTAAAATTTTATTACTATATTTTTTTTATATTTTTTTCCAGATTATCGGTACAGCTATAGTTTAGTTTTCGTGTATTTCTATTAAATCTTAAATCTTACTAGGTGGATTATTTATTGAGGAAGTGTTTCCCAATTAAATGGAGAAACTTCTGCCCTAACTTAGTACTAACCATTTGGTTAAATGGGGGTTTGTGCTAGATGATTTTTCTGTCTCTATTTTTATTCCTACTATCGCTGTTGTTATGTTTTATATATTCGATGTCAGGGCACTGATAACCATTATTTTTAAAGCAGTGTTATAAATGTTACTATGCCTGGAAAAGAAAACTTCACTGGAAGAGTTATTTCTTATCCTATATTCTATGAAGGAAGGCATGTTTTTGATTACGGATGGGGGGTTAGAATTTGGGTGGATACATATTAGATTGGCTTTTGTTTTCATGTAGAGTTGGAATAGATCTAATGTAAGATCCAGGAAATCTACTTTTTTTAAATTAGTGTAGTTCTTAACTATAAGGTTGAGACTTTTAAATTCTCTATGTATTAATTTCCTGATTTTGTCAGCTTTAATTATGGTGGAATTTTTCACCACCATATGTCCACCATCTCTATATAACCCTATATTATCAATGTTGATGACCACTATGATTATATAAGATAAATAAACCAACAAGCTCGGAATACTAACGATACCATGGAAATATCGAATTGGTCAATAGTGTTCTTCTTCACCCACTGTTCATTTTTATGGATTATTATGAACTGTAAAAGATCCGTTCTTATCCATAACAAAGAACAGTGGATTAAGAACAATTCCGTTGATATATTCGATATATCCATGGGATCAGAACAATTATGTAATGGATAGCTAAACATAGTTTTTACCGTACCATTTACACACCTGGTGATGATCTCAGACAGAAATGGGAAGTACTTGGGAAATAAAAGTGTTTCTCACTGTTACAGTGAATTTCATGGTGTATTTAATTGTAATATTCTGAAAAATATTCATGAATATGAAAGGATTCTGATCAAAATAAGCAGACATAATGTTTGTAACTTATTCAATCAGACATGCCCGAAAGAGAATTTGCTGCACACACACACACACACACACACACACACATGTATATATATATATATATATATATATATATATATATATATATATATAAACCGGGTGTAACAGTCAAATTGCCCAAATCGTGTAACCACATAATTGTTCATCCAACAAAATGTTTAATGTCGAAAACCCACTAAACAAACTGAGTTTCTTTTTTTCAGGTTTTTAGATAAGACGTTTAGCCATCTTGATACCATTTGTCGTAAGAATCACTGTAAAACTCTTTGTGTTATTCAGCTAGCAAGAGAACTGGTTAAAATCGTTTTTAGTCAGCCTCACGATATCTTCCCAACTGAGCAATGGTGAGAGGAAAAAGATGATTTAGGCCTTCAGTAATAGTATCAGCATTCATACTCTGGCTTCTAACTTCAAAGAACATTTAAGAACTATGAAGAGAACAGTGAATATGTTTTTTAAAGAAGGGACATTAGAGAGGAAAACTGGATCAAGAGGTCACAACAGGAAGAGGGAGTATTATTTCAACTTAGAACTAAAGAGATCAATTAGAAAAGATCCCACTCAATCCATGAGACATTTGTCAGGTGATACCTCTCTCAAGTTTCATAGTTTCAGCTATGATATTCTAAAGAGCAGGAAAGAAAGTCTTGAAAATGAAATTGTACGTGAAACTTGTTAGGCAACTTGTTACTCACAGGATAGTAAGTTAGAAGGTTAGAGAGGGCAAAATCCTCTTGAATAAACGGGAAAATGATCCTGGAATATATATATATATATATATATATATATATATATATATATATATATATATATGGACTTTATTTCAATCTCCTATATGACCCACCGATTCTTAGCTACGATTAATTAATGATAGACATATTTTCATCCGATTCTTCCGTCAAACTTGGAGATTAATCATGCATTCTTATTGCTCTAAGAAGAGTCCAATATTGTTATAAAAATATATATATATACCGGGTGTAACAGCAAAATTGTCCAAATCGTGAAAAAGCAAAATTATCCATATATATATATTATGTGTGTTTTTGTGTGTGTGCATGTGTGTGAAAAGTTTTTAAGTGCCACACCATCTAAATAGTATTCTTAAAATATCAGATACAAAAGCATTATCTGGTTTAAAAATAGAAATTTTGAAGTTATTTTCGACCGACGCTTCGTCAGAATAAAAATCGTCGGAGTTAAGAAAAACTGCTATAAGGAAACATACCTGCTGGCATTGGAATTAAGAGAGACAAGGCGGAGGGGGAAATAAAAAATTAAAGTTGCCCAGAACAAGATAAAGTCTGCCTACACAGAGTTGAAAGAAACATGTTGATAACAACTGCCCACAAGATATTAACATGGTGTTTCATCCAATCATGTGTGCAGCACAGAGAAGAACTCTGCTGAATAATTGGCGCCACATGTGACAGATCTCAATGACTGACTCATGCACCTGTGAGTGCCCAGATGCTAATGGAGCATGTATATGTATAAAGCCAGGTCCGTCGTGCGAAATCCGAACCTCTTATCTTATTCTTATCCACGTATCACACCGACACTTGAAACGATAAATAACAGGACTCTGGAGGGCAAGACATCCATACGAACACATGGGAAAGCTTTCCTATTAGTAGTGCATGACAGAAGATCTTATCAGCGCATGATTGACTATATGAGCCAATCCAACGTAATCATGTAGACAGGATACTTAGTTGGACTAAATATTTTAATTTCTTTAAACTTAGAAATTTTAAGTCTAAAAATGTAAGTGAGAAAGATATTTCGTAAATGAGAAAGATATTGGTAAATTTGCACTCAAACATATTATCAATGCAGGATAAGTAAGTGTTTTGACAAGGTTAATTTTCACTATTTACATTATTCGGACTATTGTCCTCATCTTTGTCGCCATACTTATTACAACATTTCGGCCGTTATACGCTCCGGCCTTCTTCGTCAAACTGAACCCTTTATTTCGCTCACTGGGGTAGACTGTTTTAGTTCCACGTGTCATGTTTAATAGATGTCAGTTATCTCCAAGATCTCCACTGCCTTAACCGGGTATTGAACTCACACGTCACGGGATCTAACGCCTTTATCCACTGAGCCATGTCTCCCTGCGCACATCTGTATATGAATTTCTGGGTATTATAAACGTAATGTCTTCAGCAACCGTTTTTTTATCAGTGCTCATATTGCAATTTTTGCTGTTATCATTTCATGTTTTTACCAGAGCTCATATTGCAATTGTTGTTGTTATTATTGCTTTTTTCTGGCATTCCTTATTACTGGTTCCCGTATTGTATTCATTTCTATGCTTGGTCGGCTCAGGAGATTTTTATGGCCTAGAATATGTGCTGATACCTTAAGTTTACGAATTTTCCAATGGTGTTCTTTGTCTATGATCTCAACCTGATCCCACAGGGGGCGGTGATCTCCATTTTCTCTCCATATGTGGTCAGGCAGCCTGATTTTTCCACTTCCCCTCGTGTTACAGCTTTCCGGTGTTCTTGAAGACTTACCTTAAGGGGGAGGCCTGTCATGTTCTCCTCTATGGGAAGTCTTACTCGGGAGAGATATCTGCGAAGTGCCGTCCAGCTTTTGATGGTTGTCCTGATGTTATATAAACAGCAGATGCTTTGTATTTTCTCCGATAACCCCTTCACATAAGGCAGGCAGACTGTCTTCTGAGTGTTGTTGTCCTCCTCTCATACCCACCTATCCCAGTTTTTGGTGGCACAGTTTTTTGGTTCAAGGATACATGACACAGTGGATAAAGGCGTTAGTTAGATCCAGTGACATGACCCAAAGAGTGTGAGTTCACTAACCGGTTGAGTCAGTGGAGAATAACAAGAGAAAACTGATAACTGACATTCATTAAACATGGAACGTGGAACTAGAACCGTCTACCCCAGTGAATGAAATAAATGGTTCAGTTCGACATTCCAACCGGAACGTTGTAATAAATATGGCGACAAAGATGAGGACAATAGTCCGAAGACTGTAAATAGTGTACATAATACCACATCTTAGAAATATAGACAGATACTGAAGGTTAATTTTCCTAGACTTGAGAGCAAAAAGAGTCCCAACAGAGTCTCGACAGAGATAACCCAGGTGGAACGTAGTTGGAGTTTATTATTCTCCACCTCCACCGTATATTGTAAAGAGGGGTGGATATAATTTAGATATTGAAAAAAACTCTCATCATGGGATGAAAACGAAATAAAAGTGTCATTAACATAACGGAAATATCAGTACAGTTTCAAGACCTTATTAAACAATTGCCTCTCATGAAACCCAACAAAATATTAGCCATGAGATGTTCCTAAGGACTACCCATCGCTACCCCATCAATTTGGTGACACATGTTATCAAAGCTGAAAGAAGCAGACGTAATAGCCACACCTATCAGTTCGACAAAGACACACTCTCAACAAAAGATTGAGACTTTGCTACAAATAGTAAGCACAAGTTTCAGTAGAGTCTCATCAAGAGGGACATTTGTGGACTGACCACAAATATCAAAAGACACGAGAAAAACTCCCTGTCAACAGTGCGCGTTGCCGTAGATGAAACGCAAACTGGAACGAATGTGGAATACAATACTCAGAATAATACTTCAAAACAGAATCAAGAACTTCAACCAACTACTTGGCCAACTCATGCTGACTTGAACTTTCGGCAAAGCATACATCCGAGGAGGCTGGGAGCCAACAGGTCGAATTCTACCATTTACTTACGCTGAAAGTAACATGCTTTTATGAAATTCAAGCAATCTCTTCTGAAATTTAACTTCCGTTTTCGCGGTGACATCAATTGATGTATCACTTAATTTACAAAATTTATTAGTGTCGTCTAATATAGACGACATTATATTTATATAATCAGAATAATTCCGAATCACAACACCAGATCCTTTATCAGATATGGTTATATAAATATCGGTTTTAGAGTTTAACGATCTAACTGCCTGCTAGTGATTCTACTGCCAAAGGAATGGCTTTGAATCGATCGCGACTTCACGAAGTCATATGCAAGCTCATTTAGACAGGCTTTAAGATGGCTTACATTCTCAACAGAAATCGTCACATGTTTAACTAATTGAGAAAACAAAACTACAAACTCGCTAAAAACTTCGATTCTATCGATCATCTCATGAAAATGTCCAGGACAGGACCATCTTAACGCTATCAGAGAAACTATAATCATATAAATTAAAAATATGTTTATCTCTTGTAACAGACACACCAATCTTTTAATCAGAAAATTAAGATGCGCTAAATAATTAGCATTAGTTCTGTTACTAAAGAAAGTATCACCTTTGGACAGATATTGCGAAAAAAGACTTTATCAAGAAAGGATAGTGCAGACCGGCTAATGACCCGCAGTGATTGATACTGGATTTTTATTGAATTAACTCTGTCGGAGTAATACAATATTTCATTTCTAAGATATTCTTTCAACATTAAACGAATTATGGTACATGATCCTAGAGATGCGCCTACAAATATACCCAGGGATAACCGAAATCTGGGAATAGGACTTCAGGAATTTAACTCTTAAACGAATGGACTGTAATTTAACTCTCAATCGGAAGGTATTATTGAGGGTATTAATCATATTGTGGCTATATCGACCAGAAAATATGTGAAAAGATTTTAGTGTCACAACACACATACACACACACACTATATATATATATATATATATATATATATATATATATGGGGTGTATCTATCTATATATATATATATATATATATATATATATATATATATTGGCTCCTGAAAATTAATTTCGGTTGAGCTCTTTGGTTTGAGGTGTGAGTTTGTAAACAGTAACTAGTTAAGCTAATATTGCACGACTCTTCGGCAGAATTGAGTCACTGTCAGTCACTGTGTGTTTATCTAAATCTAAAAATAAACACGTTAAAATTCACCCTCACCCTTGCCGTGCGCTGATGGCTTAGTGGGAGAAGTTCCGACTGACACAAATTCAGTTGGGTTTCGATCCTAGCTAGAGGCAACCGGACGTCTAGCCACACTGATGAGCTGTGAAACAGCGAAACAGTCTGTCTGTGGATGACAATATATATATATATATATATATATATATATATATATATATATATATATATATATATATATCTCACGAACAATGCTTGTAAAATGTGCTGGAACCCAATCATGTATGAACCAAATGCGTCGTCATATAACCAAGGTTACATCCTCTTGCAGGTCTGGAAGTGTGTTCGAAATAAAGTCCTTATAGACAGCTCCTGTAAGACTTGGTGGGAGAACATATGAAACTACCAGATTGTCATCTACAATTCCAGCCCACACATTAATCGTAAACTGAAGTTGGTGTCTAGCCTGTATTGTATCATGGAGATTCCGATCCGCAAACAAATGTTGGCTGTGTAAATTTGTTATTACATCTCTTCTAAATGTTACCTTGTCCATAAACAAGACTGAAGAGATAAAGAACGGATCGGAAGTTTTCTCAATAAACCATCGGCAAGGCGAAAGAATCTGCAGACATTGCAAATAATACGGATAAAGGAGCTGTTCTTGAAGTATCCTCCATGCAGTACAACATAGCACGGACACTTGATACTGATACCTGGATCGTCAGCTTGTAGAATATAGTCTTCGTGGTCAGGTGTAAGAGCGAGTCTCGTTCTTCCTCGATCCATAATTTGTGGTGCCACGGATCCTGTCGCAGCAACGCAACGATAAACAACAAGAAATGTTGGATGACTCGACTGCTTTCGGTCTGGAAACGCGATCTAATACAGCCGTGCAGCATCGCGCTATTTCCATTCATGTGGCCATATGTAAAAATCATATCTGCCTGCTCATGATATGAGTAACCTGCTATTGTTAAATAGAACACTTCTTAGTTAACTCACTACTACACACGTTAAACACTGAAGATAGTCTAGCCACAAATGTACAGGGATGACATATATAACTTGGCAACACAGCGCCATCTACCGTAAACACTTTTTAGACTTAGTGACTCAAAAACGAAGGATCTGTGGACATATGTTGATATGGACTTTGTCCTTGTTTTGGTGTGAATAAACGCCCCCAGTTATGACCATCTCTGACATGCCCAGCCCTTCAATTAAACTCCCCGCTAACAATACATCTGTTGTGAGGACGACAGTGGCTCATAAAGCCAGCCATCGATCTGCATTTCTTGTCACATATGTAGCATAACAAATCATCTGGTGGTAGCTGACTTTGATCATCATCACTTATAATGTCCCTTTTCATATGCCTTGTCAGGCCCAATGTGAACTTGCACACCCTAGTGCAGGTCGGGCATTCAAAGCATGCCATTACGAGATTGTCATATACAATAGACTGTTGGTGCTGATGTGAATTCATGTGATTGAGCAGACCCACCTTGGACAGACATATCCGATTGCATTGAACAAATGGCCAGGTTGGCACCTCATGGCAATTCAGGGATCCCTTCCGAACTCCTCTCTTCAGTTCTGCATTGTGATGCCTCATGGAAGATCTTGATGCTTGTGTATAAGTGTTTCTACATGGAGTGAATTAGCTTTTTGTAGAACAAGAGTACCAGGGGTGGGAGACATCCTGTGGATTTCAAGCAGAGACCGAAGGCAGCGTTGATGAAATCTTCAGATGTCTGCGATAGATTACTTATGTCTCAAATGAATATAGCAGAGATGACATAACGCATGCATAAATATATTTTAAATTTTGTGTGCTTTAGCCCTTCTGACTCCAGAAACGGAACTTGAGTGGTGCAAATACATCGGGGAGGCCTTCATAATACGTAACGCTATCTCATCGTCAAGAGAGCAGTGAGAGGTTATAGTTGTTCCAGCGAGAGAATAGAGAAGCCGCAAACGTTTTTGGTTATAATGTGTATTTAAAATAAAGTATAATATATATTTTTAAAAATTCACAATATAACCAAAAACATTTGCGGCTTCTCTATTATCTTTAATATATATATATATATATATATATATATATATATATATATATATATATATATATATATGTATGTGCCTGTGTGCCTGTGTGTGTGAGCGTGCGTGCGTGCGTGCGTGCGTGCGTGTGTGTGTATGCATATGTATATATATATATATATATATATATATATATATATATATATATATATATGTGTGTGTGTGTGTGTGTGTATCAAGTATGTGGTGCAGTTCAATTTATATAACAATGAATCATTCATTTACAGGTTCGGGGTTAATGTCTCGTAGTAAATTGTTTGCGAAGATGTATTCTCGCCATTTTATCATTAACTTCTATATCTGTTTTCTGCATGAATGATTCATTGTAATATATATATATGTATATATATATATATATATATATATATATATATATATAGATAGATAGATAGATAGATAGACAGATATGTATATATATGCATATATGTATATATGTATATATATGTATGTATATAAATATAAAGGTAAACATAGAAATCAACACTTTGAGGCGACAGTCTGTTTCATGCTAGTGCAATCGTCAGGCAACTAGTGCTGTTATTTTTCTCGGCTATTTATATATAAGGGTCAGTGGCGCATTGTGGGTAGTCTATTTTGGCGGTTTCTTTTACCGGAAGTCGCTTATTTGTTTATTTATTTATGTCAAATTATTTTGCTTGTTTTATTTTTATTTTTTATCTTATATATTTATTTATTTATTTTTTATTTTGATCGGTGTTTTTTATTAACGTAGTAAAGATTTGTTTATATAGCGTATTGTTGGTAGACTATTATGGCGGTCATTTACCGGAAGTCGTTTATTTGCTTATTTATTTGGGTCAAATTGTTTTGCTTATTTTTATTTATTTTCATTTTTATTTTTATCTTATATATTTGTTCATTTATTATTGATTAAAGCTATTTGTTGAATTTTGGGGTTGAATGTTGCGGTTGGTTCTGACGACGGGCTCATAATCTTAAGAAACTGCAACAAACAAAACAGATAAAACTAGAAAAGCAATAATTAAGATTTTCAAAAATAAAGGATTCGACCTTAGATATAAAAACTAACCTAAACGAAGTAGATTTTCTAGATGATACCTTAAACCTAAGAAAAGCCAATGATAAACCACAGTATATACACACATCCTCCAACCATCCGCCTTCTATAATTAAACAGATACCAAAATCGATTAACCGCAGGCTTTCCGACAATTCCTCCAATGAATTTATATTTAACAAAGCTAAGAAAGACTACGAAACAGCCCTAAAAGATAGCGGGTTCCCAGCAACACTCACATTCTCACCACAGAACAGAAAAAAATCGAACAGGAAAAGAAATATCATATGGTTCAACCCACCGTACATCAAAAACATAAAAAGAAACATAGAAAAAATATTCTTCAAACTTTTACACAAACACTTCCCGGAATCAAGCACCCTACACAAAATATTCAACAAATACACAGTAAAAATCAGCTACAGTTGCACCAAGAACATGGCACAAATAATAAAAAAGCACAACAGGAAAATTATTAACAAACCACACGAACAAATTAAACCCACGTGCAACTGCAGAATAAAAAACGAATGTCCCTTAAACGGTAATTGTTTACAAAACAACGTAATCTACCAAGCCACGATAAAACCAACAGATAATGAAGAAAAAGTATACATAGGAGTAACCGAAGGACCCTGGAAACAAAGAAACAAAACATCTTTCACAAATAGTAAATATGCGAACAGCACAATGCTGTCTAAGTATATCTGGGAAATAAAAAACAAAACGCACACCACACCAAAAATATCTTGGAAAATAAGGAAAAAATCCTCAGCCTACAACAACCTATCAAAAACTTGCAAACTTTGCTTGGAGGAAAAAATAGCTATCATTACCTTCCCAAACCAAAATAAATTATTAAATAAAAGATCCGACCTAATGTCGAAATGCAGACATGAAAACAGATTTTTACTACTTAAGTTACTTAAAATCGAAAAATAAATAAATGCATAAACAAACAAAATGACAATAAAATAAGCAAAATAAATTAATCCAAACAAATTACCAAACCACACCTGTTAGAATAGGCGAAATAGAATAATAAAATAAGGGAAAAAAAATTAATAAAGTAAATAATAAACAAATTATAAAACTATTATGACCAAAAAATTAAACTATAAACATCAAAACAAAAAATCGGACGGAAAATAGTTATAACTGTTATATAACGATAAAAAAAATGAATAAAAAATAATATACTGCGTTACTTAAAAATCGAAAACCAAAAAGAGAAAATATACAGTGTAACAAATAAATAACAACAAGTATAATAAATTGATCTAAATACATCCAAATATATAAATAAACTAACAACCGATACGGATAAACTAGTCGTTTAGAAAAAACAAATAAAGATAATCAATCCAAATAAATGAAATAAAAAACTGTTCCCACCAAAATAATAGTCAGAACAAACCACAACATTCAACCCCAAAATTCAACAAATAGCTTTAATCAATAATAGATAAACAAATATATAAGATAAAAAATAAAAATGAAAATAAATAAAAACAAGCAAAACAACTTGACCCAAATAAATAAGCAAATAAACGACTTCCGGTAAATGACCGCCATAATAGACTACCAACAATAAGCTATATAAACAAATTTTTACTACATTAATAAAAAACACCGATCAAAATAAAAAATAAATAAATAAATATATAAGATAAAAAATAAAAATAAAATTAAATAAAACAAGCAAAATAATTTGACATAAATAAATAAACAAATAAGCGACTTCCGGTAAAAGTAACCGCCAAAATAGACTACCCACAACGCACCACTGACCCTTATATTTAAATAGCTGAGAAAAATAACAGCACTAGTTGCCTGACGATTGCACTAGTATGAAACAGACTGTCGCCTCAAAGTGTTGACTTCTATGGTCACTTTTATATTTACACACGCTCTATCTCTGATATTGAGCACTTTATCCCATAAATATAGCAGACTTTAAGACTATATTTCTTCATATGTATGTATATATTTATATATACATGTGTGTATATGCATGTATATATATATGTGTGTGTGTGTGCATATATATATATATATATATATATATAGATAGATAGATAGATAGATAGATAGATAGATAGATAGATAGATAGATAGATATTCCCCCACTTTCCTAGTTTGTCCAACCCAAAAGGTGCCTTATAAATATTATGCACATATTATTCACAGTTTTCATTTCTCTCACATTAGTACATACACATTTACATTGATTGTTTGCATAGAAGATTTTTCCACTCACGGTGGTCTCCAAATTCTGTAAATAAAAGACAAGAAAAAATACTATATCCCCCCCTCATTAAATACCCCCGCTCCCACAAGTAATCCCCGTGGTTGGGAACAGTCGATCTACCTGGAAAATCTGTACTTAAGTAACTTTCTATGATTTTTATCAAATAGACCTCTGTGAATATAATATATCTATATTTTTTTAATATTTCTTTGCATGTTTCTTTATCTATATGTTTAAGTATATTCACTTTAAAGATAGCAAACGCTTTCGCCAGTATTGTTTCGACACTCTTCGCAGTTAGTCCTTCAGAACCCCTCAAAACTGTAAAAAATCTCATGAATGGACACTGCACAATGAAGCGCATCCGATATGACTTCCTAAAAATGAACCTCACCTCCTCTAGCATCGACTAACAGTCATATGTTAATCAGGCTATCTCAATTTCTGAGGAATCCAATGAACTAGCGCTGAACTTGTGTCGTGCTAAACCATTTTATCGCAGTCTGTCACATCTGGTCGGGTGCTTCTGCTATGTATTTCAAGATTCTTGATAAAATACAAAGAAGAATGTTAATTGTTCTGATCCGGCTTCTGTCACTTTCCCATTACCGTCGCTCCTTTGTGGCTTTTCTACAAATATTTTGTTCTGGTAAACTTTCCTTTTTGGTACTTTTTAATTTAAGCACTGTACTAGATTAGCTGCATGGTCTCGTCATTTTACATTTCTATGTCTCGCTGTAACCGTAATCTCTATGATAATAGTTTCTTCTCTCACACTTCTTAATTGTGGAACTTTCTTCTGGCTTCTTGCTTTGCAGGCAACTTTAATCTTCAAATATTTAAACGCAATGTCAATTGTTATCTCCTCTCTTCTTATTTCCTGTTCTTTTAATGTTTTCCTTCCTTAATAATGTTTTCTTTTTCTCATTAACCCATTGCCTCTTCGTGGCGTCATTGTCTTGTTTGGGGTGAAATCACTTAAATAATCCCGAGATTCAATATCAAGGCATCCTTATTCTACTTCACATTCATTTGTGTGTTCGTCCTCTATTGGTCTCATCTGATAACAGCGGTTCTGCAACGGAAGGAAAACTCTGTCCACGGAACCAAAGCCAAGATCAAGATGGCGCGAAAAGCCGAGTCACTGGTAGCCCTGTTGGCAGGTAAGTATCGATGACTAATGAATTTTTAATGAAATCGCTAAAAAGTGACTCAAGTTGGCCCGCTTTGGACCTAGTCAAATTAGTGGTGTCAGTCGTTCAGTGAAAACTTTGTATTTGAAGATAAGATTTATTCCGTTATTTAAAATGGTCCAGATAAACTGGCAAATGTTTAGATATTTTCGAAACTTCGTTCACTCAGACATATAAGCACATCAATAAGGCAGCCAATGAAATTCGCATTCACTTGACTATGCAAAGGTCGTGATATGAGCTTGTTAACAGTCGCTCTATAGAAGGCAGTCTTGCTTCAATAATAGAATACTATGTATTTTGTTAGTCCGTGAATTTTGTAAGGTAAAATATTAGGATTTTTTTCTGTCTATGGATTAGTAGTTCAACTCAGCTATAAAATTATCTGCAAAGGTACGTACATATTGATACATGCAAGCACAGCCATCAAAACACATACACACCAATTCATCCACGCTCACATATATGCACATATAAAAACACACACTTGAGAAACTATTAAGCACGTGTCACCAATCCTAGCGTAATGAATCGGAAACGCTTAATATCTCACCACTCTAATTTCAGTGAATGGCATAAAGATAGTAAATCCTTCTTCCTTCTCTCTTTCCCTCTCTCTCACACACAGACGCACACACGCGCGTACATAACTATATGCATACATACATATACATTTCTCCTCTGATGGTCGTTTCTTTTCGTGGTGGAGGGGCTTGCTTGGTCCAGTGACTCTGGGAGCGATATCTTCGGGAGTTCTAAACTCTGGCAGGGCCACCCTTAGCAGCAAGGTCGTAGACGAGGACTCAGACTAAGCGCACCCAACCCCAAAGACACCAACGGATTACGATTACAAGAGGTCTCAGCTGTTGAACCAGAGAATGTAAAAGGTTACGCATGACGGACATGCTACAGAAGGCGCCACTCGGAATTATCACAGACTCAGCGGCAGTCCGTTGCAGTTTAAAAACTGGATTCTGCTTGTCTTATTCCATATGTACTGCAGAAGTTAATGAAAGCAAGCGTGTCGGTCACTTCTTCGTAAGTCAACCATGAACAAATTCACGCCATCGGCATGTTTTCTACTCTGATTTTCTTTCACCTCTAACCAAATCTTGCAAAGCCAAGCGGCTATAAGGAATGGGTGACGGGACTATATTTTGGTGAAACTGGAAGCTTCTATCCTAAAATTGCACGTTAGCGGTGAATGTGTTCATCAACACCATCAGCATAAAGGAAACGCTCAGCAAAGAAGGAGTTAAATTCTTGTATACGGGCTAAAGCTGACGAAGATATATATATATATATATATATATATATATATATATATATATATATATATATAAGTGAACATTGAAGTCAACACTTAGAGGCGACAGTCTGTTTCATGTTAGATGCAATCGTCAGGCCACAATTGCGTCTAGACTGTCGCTTCTAAGTGTTGACTTCAATGTTCACTTTTATATTCACACGCTCTATCTCTGATTATGAGTATAATTTCTTATATTTATAAGATTACAACTAGTATATATATATATATATATATATAATTTCTTATATTTATAAGATTACAATATATATATAATTTCTTATATTTATAAGATTACAACTAGTATATATATATATATATATATATATATATATATATATATACTAGTTGTAATCTTATAAATATAAGAAATTATACTCATCCGAAAAACCTTAGGTGCCTTGATTTGTAAATAAACAAACCAATACCAAAGGGAAAAAATGGTACAAATAAAAGAAAGAACAAAGAACATGTACGTCAGCCGAAAATAAGCGTCTAACATCCAAGTTCAGAGTCAAAAGAAAAAAAAACCGATACGAGTAAGTAAAATAACTAAATAAAGTGCTCGATACGCTATATATATAGTATTTTTTAAAGGAACAGTCGCTGTACAAATATACTTAATTACACGAATTATTCCTTCGGTTCTGTTTCCTTCCTTGATTGTCTGCTCATTGATTTAATGGTGAATGGGTCCTGTTTTTGCTCCGTCGGTTGGTTTACGGTATAAATATTGGTTTTGTATCTAATCTATTTCTGCATAATATCCAAGGAGATAGCTTTCAATATTTGGATAGTGACTACAATTTGATCGAGAATAAACAAATCTTTGTGATATTGCATGAGGCTACGGGGGCGTTGTGGCTTAGTGATAATTTGGGGGGCGGAATCTTGAACTTATCAAAAACTAAACTGAAGATGACAGATCCCAAGAATTTGCCTCATGTGGAAGATCTTTCCACATCAGATTCCTGTTTGCTGCATCGCATTTGTAATACGTGGAAGGCCTTTGTCATGCAGAAGTAACTTTTTTACCCTAAAACAGTATTTTCTTTTCTACTATGCCATTCAAACAAGTCATTTGCTCATAGCAAATTTGTTTTCTAACAGTTTATCCAGGTTTTAGCGATCCATAATAAATAATTCCCTTTGAATCCTATCAAGCAAATTGCTTTAAGCTAAGTAATAAAGACTGCTTGTGTTTCACAACATTTAAGATTTTGTCAGTTATTGCAATTTTCTGTGTTGATGATTATCTTGTTTAAAATTGACTCAACATTTTCCAGTTGGGCGAGAACAGAAAGCGAAGTGTTCATATTCTGACTAATGAGTCTCCATTTTTTTTTAATTTTCGAAGGTTAATATAAAACACTTTTAGTCTCTTCTTATTTTTATAACAAGTAAAATCATGACAAGTAAAAGAAAAATGTTATGCACTCTTCAAACATATTTCTCCCCGAAGTGTTTTAGCAGAAGGCCGAAAATAACACCGAACGGACTTCGAATAAAGATTTCTAAAAGCTAACAAAGTATTAAAAACAATGTTGAACTGCTATATAATATCAATCCTCCTGTACGATAGTAAAAGTAAATGTCAGACAAAAAAAGAACTATTTTTTTTTTTTTTAATCATATCACCCCCAAGCAAGGCCGGAGGCCACTATCACGCAAGGGGTTAAAGAAGGGTTGGAGGAAGAGCAGATAGGAGTGGAAAGGGAGGGGATGTGGAGAAAGAGAAAGACAGTGGGTCGATCAAGGCAAGGGGGCCACAAAAGATCCGGAGCGAGAGCAGATAGGAATGAAAAATGAAAGGATGTGGAGAAGGGAAGTGTATAGATCAAGGCAACTGGAGATGTCGATTGACGCTACACTTAAACCGTTGGAGATTGTATTTGTCAGGGAAACAGTAATAGGGAAGGGAGTTCCATAGGCGAGATGTGCGAGACATGAAGCTATTGGAGTAGAAGAGACGTCTGCATCTAACAGTTTCCACGGTGTAGGGGTGGGAGCGGGATGCCAGTCTCGTGGGACGTTTAAATTCACGAGGCCTGGGGACAAACGAACGCAACTCCTCAGAGCAATTACCGTGGAAGTACTTGTAAAAAAGGCAGAGCGAGGCAACATCGCGTCTGTGTGAGAGCGACTGCAGACGAGATGACAGATCAGAGCCAATCACGTTGCCTATCCGTCTCTGGATCTTATCAAGAACCCCGAGGCAAACAGCAGGGGCCCCAGACCATATATGGCAGCAATACTCCATGCAAGGGCGAATGGTCGATTTATAGACTTGAAGGATCGATTCCGGGGAGAAAAATTTCCTGGCTCGGCACAGAGAACCAACTTTCCTTGCGGTGGCTGATGCAACTGACTCGATGTATTTGTTCCATCTCAGATCAGCAGACAGCGTGAGACGGAGCAGCCGCTCTCGAGAATGTAATGATGTTGAGAGGACTATGGACGAGGGAATTTGAAGGAAAATGCAAACAAAAAGTGACTTATAATTAGAATCAGAAAGACATATAATGAGGAAAGAGACCTGGTGAATTGGTCACGAACAGGAGATACTGAATACAAATGAGACAGACGGAAACGGCAAATAAACTGCTTAAAAATCTTGTGTAAAAGACCGGCATAACAGGGAATATAAGGGATAGTAAAAAGACAAACAATGCTAAGATCTACAAAAGATAGGAAGTTGAAGAGAGCCATGATCATCCAGATCCTGAAAAGCCCCAAAGCATAAAAGAAAAAGAATTGCCTATCGCCGCCCAGAAGTTGGTGCTGGAAGTTTTTGCATCAGGATAATAAATGCAAATTAATTTCCACTCTTCAACCCTAATTTTCTTTATATTTGTGTTTTAGAATTTTATTCATTTTTCATCTGGTTCCTGTCATGTGTGTTCATTATCCTTTAGCTGTAATTCTCCTTAAGCCCTTTTCCATGTTGCCACATTAAGACTTGCTTGTTTTATCTGGAAAATAAATATTTTCCATTTCCTGATTAATCAACGTGTTCACAACCTCCGAGGCAATCACCATCTTGTCTTCACCGTTTTAATGGATTTATTTATTTGGGTTCACGACATGTAACAATTTATTTGCGTTTACACACACACACACACACACACACACGGACACACACATGCACACACACACACATACACACACATCCGTCTTCTAATGAAGAAAAAGGGATTTATTTTCACATGCCATTTTTCACCATAACCTGCTTTCTTGTTATTGCCCTTAATTCAGTTGTCAAAATTATACAGTGAAAATTTCTAATAACAATTCATCTAATACCTACATGTTAGGCTACAGACTTATTGATTCTATCTGGTGTATAATATTTTAGTCGATTTGAGTTAATTGGGCCACAACGAGCACTGGTGGCTTAATTATGCAACTTGCTTACTTATCTGAAGTAGCATGTTATCAATTTAAAAGACGACATTTGACTTTTACTGCTAAATGTCTTGGGTAGGGAACGTAATTGATTTTCCCTGTTCAGTTAATGCAACTAAAGAATATTCAGTAAAATTCTATAGAAAAAAATTAAAATCAATTAATTTTTTTCAGTCATAAATTTAATACTGTTTTAGATTTAAAGCAGATTTGTTTGAGCAATTATTTTTTCTTGTATTTGTTTGAGAATATTGCGTTTATATTTGTTCACAAATAACAATTTTCTTAAAAAATATAGATTACCTACGTAAAATTCCATGTTTGATGTTTCACCTATACTTGTGTCCTTATAAAATGTACTATCCTCCAAATGGTATGATGTACATTTGATTCTTACGTGCAGTTTAAATCCACTCTGTATGCGTACACACAAGAAATGACAGCCTGCACATGCTTGCGCCAAACCCCTTGTCTTTCCTCTGCTACACAGTGTCATTTGTTTCTTTGAAGATTTGCTCTACATTCAATAAAATAAATAAAGTATCTACGTAAGTTCAGTTTGAGCGAGTGTTCTTATAATGTTCGCAGGCACGTGCCTTCGAATCCCATTCCTATCAAAAAATTCCCTTCATTCCCACTTATATATCTAAACACTGGAATTGATATATTCTAAAATATTTTGTATATCAATCAAAAAAAATTATAGAAAATTCAGATTTTCCATTCATACCTTTTTCCTTATGCACAAAAACATCTGATACGTTTTGAATGATAAAAACGTTTTTTTTTTCTTTAAAATCGGTGATGATAAATAAATCAATTATTAAACAAAATAAATCGAGTAATTTTATTAAATATTATGACCCAACATTTTTAAACAAATGAGAATTTCTGAAAGAAAAATATCGTATTGGTAGACTTTCAGAATATATTATTAAAAGGTCAATACTACATAATTTCCTTTCTACATTTCATACTTGTCTTGATTCTCAAGCTTTGATTCAACTTTCTCGGATTTCTACTTTATTTATTTTGACATTATTTAACTAACTTTTCATTTTCTACCCGATTCATCAGAAAAAGGACATCCATTACTTGAGATGGATTTGTTTGAATCCCAAAGTCCCAAATTATTTACGTTTTTCACTGTCGAGGAGAGATTCTTCTTTGTGTAGATATCACAGGATTGTGCGTCGGAAATGTAGTTGCTTGCACAGTTCCGAATGGATTCCATTAACTCCCCCACCCCAGTTATGGCCGTGCTTTATCCATCTTGACCTTTATATAGTCGATTCTTATGATGTTGCTTTGGGCCGCCATTAAGAGCAACTTCGGTTGTTTATGAAGGCTTCCCCTTTGTAAGTCACGTCCGTGTAGATTTATCTGTTACTCTTTTGATTTATTATCTGAAGAGAGCAACGAATTGATTTTCAAATTCTTGCCTGTGACTTTTTTTGACTTATTCTTTTGTTTGTTTTGTGTCAGTTTGTTTTTACTCGTTTTCGCAGCCTTTCATTACTCTATCTTGTGCATTCTTCAAGTTCCTTGATTCGTAAGCTGATG
Organism: Acanthosepion esculentum; assembly: GCA_964036315.1. Classification (NCBI taxonomy): domain Eukaryota; kingdom Metazoa; phylum Mollusca; class Cephalopoda; order Sepiida; family Sepiidae; genus Acanthosepion; species Acanthosepion esculentum. The sequence continues at coordinate 107,022,065 of OZ038493.1, forward strand.
CAATCCTCGATGCTGGCAAAAAGTATAACAAGTTCCTGTCTGTCTTTATCTAAGTCTCTTCTTAGCCATCCAAAATATCTCTCCGCACATTACTCCTTCACTCACTTTCTTCGACTCTTGCTCTCTCTCTCTCTCTCTCTCTCTCTCTCTATTCTGTGTGGGTGTCATGCGCACGTACTGCAATCTCACCTGTGAATATAGTCTTATCAGGACGATCCCTTCTCCGTACCACCTGCGTTTGATTAGTTGTGCCGGGGGCTCGTGTATAAGCCTAGACACACACAGATGTTTGTGTAAGCTGTTCAGCGCATATGTAGGTTTGCTTTTGTGTGTTTGTTTGTGTGTATGTGTGTGTGTGATACTATGTTTATGCGTGTACGAATCAATTACTGAATCTATGCAAATCACATAAACGAGTGTGTGTAAATATTTAGTATGGCATGTAGTTGATTTTAATGTAAGATTTTAAATACATCATGCTAACAATGTGATTATTCATCTTAGATTAGTCATCTTTATCTATCTATCTATCTATCTCTCACTATATATATATATATATATATATATATATATATATATATATATATATATACAGAGTTAATGGATTTTTTTAATTTTTAATTCAGCATAATTTATTTCTTCAATCATTATTTTAATAGATCTCTTGTATTTGAGTAGAACGCCTCGTTTGTTTTTTTCTTTTTTTAAACAGTATTCATTTAATCTATTGGGCATCGCAATCGGGAAAACAAAGATAATGTGCCCTCTGGCAGGATTCAAACATGAGAACTGTTTACACCGCTCAGTTATGGTGTGTCTCACAGGCAGACAATAAACCCTTGCTAGACTGTCACGCTCTCTGTAGCTGAACGGTAAAGTACGCCATCTCAACTGGCGATTTCTACTACAAAAGTGATACGCAGGTTCGATATCTGCCAGAGAACACATTTTCTTTCTTAAGATTTCTTGAATGCACAGGCTGCTCAGCATAATATGCGCTGTTTAAAATAGAAATGGAACATTTATTTCAAATACAGAGTATCCGCTCTAACAACGCTTGAATTAATAAAAACGCCGGATTAAAAATAAATCTATTAATCAGATATATATATATATATATATATATATATATATATAGAGAGAGAGAGAGAGAGAGAGAGGGAGAGGGAGAGGGATGCGGTTCTATGACGTCGTACATGACCACGTGAGAGAAAGAAATGTATGAATCATTGGTTCTGCTGCTCACGTGGTCATATACGACGTCATAGAACCGCTTTACGATTTTTACGATATCCTAAACGTTATCCTCGCATAGCAAACATATATATATATATATATATATATATATATATATATATATATATATATATATATATATATATATATATGATGTAATGTATTTTCTCCTTCAGACCGTACAAGAATTCCACAAAAATTCATTTTAAAATGTGTCATACCAATTATGCACTTTTAATGACTAGAACTCTTACACCTCGTTATTACAACGAACAACTTATGTAATAGGCAATAAAATGTAAAAGTAATTTTGCTAACATAAAAACATTGCTATATCTTCCATGCTCATAAATTATAAATATAAACGGAAAACATAAGTATACAGTCATTTAATATTAACCTAAAATTAGTCGACTTAGGGATCAATCGCCTTCGACATACTCTCTTCAGAAACTCACCCACTTACATTTTCCCGATGTTTGTGCACCTGTGGTGAACAATATGCAAGTGCATTACCAGGACGAACGTAAATCCACACGGGGACAACATACATTAAGGTTATGCACCCGCTTCTTGATATTAGCTGGATATTTCCTGGACACTCTTAACAGATACTGTGAGTACAAGGTATACATAACCCATAAAAACAGATCTACGTTTCCGCCTTTCGTCGGGCAATCAACGTTTAGAGTAATATAATTGTTTCTCGAAGTAGTAGTCTGTAGTCAGAGCGTGGAAAGCGACAGTATAACAGTCCTAGACGTGATGTTAGTGGCAGTAAATATTTATCCCCCTTGGGTGTTATAATTTTCTCAACTACACGAATGAGATGATCGCTGAGGGACACGGTCAAGATGGCTGCTGTCCGTTTTGAAATTGAGCCAGCTTTGAACAAACAACTAGAGTGAAATAAGCGTCAATTTTACGAGACAATGCATCCTTTCCGACTGCTTTAGGCGCGATATATCGCAGACATTTCTAGCAGACCAGTTCGGTACTGGAGTGAGACTGATCTTTACCTTGTACCAGACCAGGTTTACTTCAATAAATGACAGGTTGATTGGTGGTTGAGTTAGTTGTTATTTACTAAGCTTAGCGTAGTTTGACACAAGGCAAGAGGTATAGGGCATCCAGTAACATTCAAACTCACTACTCACTTTTAATAGTTAACAAGACGAGCAGGATATTTATTATCCTATCCCAAATAGCTCTTGGGGGGTCAGGATTTCCCATCTGCTCCAATGTGTACGTTTCAAGAAAGGCAAATGAAACATGATTTTCCCAGCTGCTAATCTCAGTAACGCCTCAGCTACGGAATATATAGCTACGTGTTGCAACTAGTCTGGAAGAATTAAAATTCTGAATTCTAAACAGTAGAGAAGGTAACATAATGTTTCCTAAGAATGTATTATAATTCAAATATAAAAAAGGAGTCAGTGGTTAGTCCTGATCGCCTACTTCCAGAAGAAACATAGTTATGGGCGCCTACTTCTAGAAGGGGCATGGACATGGGCACCAACTTCTAGAAGGGGCATGGACACGGGCACCAACTTCTAGAAGGGGCATAGACATGGACGCCTACTTCTAGAAGGGGCATGACCATGGGCGCCTACTTCTAGAAGGGACATGGACATGGGCACCCACTTTCAAGAAAGGATATGTTCATGGGCGCCTACTAAAAAAAGGAAATAGTCATTGTCGCTTACTTCCAAAGCATACACAGTCATGGGCACCAACTTTCAGAAGGGACATAGTTATGGGGGCGAACTTCGAAAAAGGGACATAGTCACGGGCGCCAACATCAAAAAGCGATATAGTCATGATCGTCTACTTCCAGAAGGAACGTAGTTATGGGCGCCAACTTCCAAAAAGGACATAGTCATGGGCACCAACTTCCACAAGGGACTTAGTTATGTGCGCCAACTTCGAAAAAGGGACATAGTCACGGGCGCCTACTAGCAGATGTCACATAGTCACGGGCGCCTACTAGCAGATATCACATAGTCACGGGTGCCTACTTCCAGAAGTGTCTAAGCAAAAAACAAAAGTCAAAAATGTTCAATAAATATTACTAACCCCAAAACATTACTCCACAACACTTTCATTTCCGGAGAATTTAGTAAACTATCGTAGCACAGTCGATAGCAAGTCAACACCGTAAAGCAGTTAGGTTGGCTCTCAGTAGTTCCTTTACAAGTTCAACCTTTCACCAGGCTAAACTAAGCTTTGTAAGTAATATCTTGGTTTAGAGCACAGTTATTTGTTTATTTCCCTTGATCTCCTATATTATTTTGCTAAGCTCAAAGAAAACGCTAAGATTTCGAACGCATGCCAATCAGATTAACCAAATTAAAAGAATGGCACCACACAATCTTCTTAACTATTGCCGTCGGCTCTATCTCGTATCCAAGAATTTAATTTCTTCTTTGCTGAACGCATCATTTATGTTGATGGCATTGATGACTAAATATGCTGCTAATGTGCAAGCTCAGGATGAGGAGCTTCCAGTTTCACCAAAAGGTGCCACTATCATTCCTTCCCACTCGCCATTTGGACATTGCAAGAATTTGTTGGAGGTGAAACCAAAATAGAAGAATGTGGCGATGGCGTGAATTTGTTTAAGGTGGGCTTCTACTTCAAAGGAAATATCCAAAACGATTGATTTCCCTGAACTTCCTCTGTCACATATATGGAATTAGACAACAGTTATGAAACAGCAACGGACTGCCGGTGACTCTCTGGTTATAATTTCGAGTGGCGTCTTCTGTAAGATGTCAGTCATGCATAACACACTTCATCCGCTGGATCGAACGTTGAGGTCTGTTGTAACCATTATCCACTTTTTCCATCATTGGAGGTCTTTGGGGTTGATATATATATATATATATATATATATATATATATATATATATATATATATGTATTATTATTATTATTATTATTATTATTAATATTATTATTATAAGAGATTATAATAAAAATAATAATAATATATTGCTATATATAGTATTGAGCATTTTTTTAAAGTAAATGCTACGAACAGTGGAATTTTACTCCATCTGATCTTTCTTTCATTTGTATATATATATATATATATATATATATATATATATATATATATATAAAGATATTTATGATATGTTTAACGTTCTTTTTATAGATAAAAGTATTTAACGTTAAAGAACGTTAAACATATCATATATTTGTTTAAATAAATTGTCGGACTATGTCCAATTCAATATATATATATATATATATATATATATATATATATATATATATATATATATATATATATATATATATATATAATAAATTGCACATGTGCTAGTGTTAATAAGGCCAAGACCGATGTAATGCAAAAGAGATATTCGGTATATATTAATAAATATACATATTATCCTTTACCAATAGCATGGCACAGAGTTTCATGTACGACGCAGTCTTTAAGTGGTGAGTCTATACTCGTCACTTTTGTTGTGCATGGAACTCTGAGTCGGGCTATCCGTGATGGGTAATATATATATATATATATATATATATATATATATATATATATATATATATATATATATATATATATATATATATAATATGAGGGATAAGAAAGATTTTCTATGTTTGTGCCTTTCACTAAAATTAAAATGGTCGATCGTTTGATTATCCATTATGATTTTTCTCTCTGAAAGAATTGGCCCAAAATAACAAACTCAACAAATAATTTCAACTTTCACTGAATGAGGCTTTCGGCCAGGTCAAAATAAACTAACTATTTATAAACTGATCTACAAAAAATATTGATAACAATATGCTGGATAGTTAAGCCCTCATTTTCTATTATAAATTAACCCGTTGTAATGAACTAGTTTACTTTAGACGGATCAGCTGTACTAATCCTGAGATTCGGACAGAATTGAACACTATGACGCTTTACGCGTAATTATTGTTTATGATGAATCTACGAAGTGGCAATACTTCCTGGTTTTACTCCTGTAACAGCTGCGAGAGTATAATAAGGATATTTGAATTGCGAACAGACAGAAACATCATATAATAATTCCAGGCATCCTGTAGATGATGCAAAAACAGATTGACCGCAATTTACACAGATGGTAATAATCCTAAAAAAGGGCAACATTGCATCATATCGTATTAGGATGCTAATTCAAGCATTCATAGTTGATATATATTAAATGAAATGGAAATAGGAAAGAATCATTTTCGCATGAATCTTAAAAGGAAGTATCCTAAATTAACCAGACATAAAAAAAAAATTGACTCACAGAATCTTCGATATTCCGAATACTTTACAAATCTTTCACTCTGGTCTGGAAACAAAGGTCGAGATAATTCTAACTATGTGTTTACATTTAATTTTGTTGGACTCTGTGGCTAAATAGGTGTTTTCGGTGTCAGACGAGCTGCCAAGCATAAGGAATGCTATCGCAAATTTGATCGAAACTTTCTAGCACAGGCCCAATTTGGTGTGTATTTTGGTGTATTATGGTTGGCAAGGCCTATGAGAAAGGGGTCCAGCCAATACTTTGTTCCGAGGCCCAACTAGGGTCCTAAGAAGGGGTCTAGCACGACTACGTATTGAACCTGACATTGCGAAACAAATTTATTTTGATAGTGTTATCGGAAATTTTGTAAACAAGTCAGGAAAGCACATTTAATTAGTACTCTAGTTAAATGTTAAATTTGGTTTTTGCTTCTTTTCAGAAAAGTATTTTCCTTTGAAGGAAATTATTAAGAATGTTTAAAAACATCCAACTAAGACAAAACCTGAAAGAGGTTTGGTGAATGGGACTGTAAATACTGGTTTACGCTGCTGCTTTAATTAAAAATGTTTGTTACATCTGATAATGGAAATGAAGCACTTATGTGAGTTTACCTGTGGTTTACTGGACATCAAATCCTCAAATTTGAGACTCTGATCTCTAAGACATTATATATATACAATGTCTATTTACATTCATTTAGTAGGTTTAATCTTGAGCTTTCTTAGTCACAGACATGCTAGTCCAGCTATGAGAAATGCATTGAAATTCAGCAGAGTGCGTATTACCGGTAAAAATATTTTACTAGCATGTCACAATTTTTGATGGAAAAGAGTATAATCATTAATTAAACCGAATTCGAAACACGATTAGCCGATAAGAATGTAATGAATGTTTACTTTCACTGCACTTTCGCCGTATATATATATATATATACACTTCGATTGTAATCAGTGAATATTTGTTGCGTAATTCAATTATTGATTTTCCTTTAAGTAAAAAAATCTTTGGGAGATAGAATTTTCTACAATTCACTGATTACTCCGACGTATTTGATTTGAGGAACATGTCTGAAAACAATCTTGTTACCTATCAGTCAATCTATCTATCGATATATGATCTAATGAGGATACATCAGAATTATTATTAATCATCTCCTTAACAAACAAATATCGTCTGGGGACTCATTGATTTTAAAATATGATTTAATTATGAGGGAATATTTGGCAATTAGTTATTAATTCATGCAAGATTGATTAAAGACCACCGAAAAGTCTTTGTTGAAGAATTTTATTTTAATTACTTTTTCTTTGTTTACAATCATTTTCTTGGTTTCTGGTAAATATTTAAAACTTATGTGTAAATACCCAGACACTGATTTATATATATATATATATATATATATATATATATATATACATATATATATATATATATATATATATATATATCAGACACTGATATATATCAAACGCTGATATATATATATATATATATATATAGAGAGAGAGAGAGAGAGAGAGAGAGTAAGTATATTCCAAAATATTGGAATGGCAAGGCGAATTCCTTCGTTTTTGTTGTTCACTGAAAACATTTAGGTTTACGATCAAAAGATGAATATGAGACACGTGATCTAAATTTCAGTATTTATTTCCTGGTATTTACATTAAGATGTGTTAAATAGCTTAGGACCTGCCACCTTTCGTGAGAGATCACCTCCTTTTTAGGCGAGAAGAAGTATAGGAACAGATAGTCTTTCTTAAATAAATGTCATTTAATATTTGGTTGCATAATGCTTGCTTGCAATAACGACATAAATCCTGTCACCTGTTGACATCACCAGACTGTTGCATTCTTCATTTCTGATGATTTTTCAGACGTTTAGCACAGCCCTATTCAGTTCTTGTTTGTTTCAGGGTATTTCATCCTTCATTCTCCTTTTAAAGAGATGAAATGCATGCTTTATTGGGTTATGGTCTGGCGATTGACTTGACTAAAAATGGTTTTTAGTTGTTATTATAAAGTGGGCGCAATTTGTCACTGCTGTTAGTTTTTGTGCCGATTTCTGGTGTGTTTTAAATTGAAAACTTGCATCGTTCAACGAGTCAGACTTTGTCCACAAATGAATGACTTCATGATGGAGGATGAAAAATTGCATTTTTCCCATATAATGCGCTATGAATTTCAGACATGAATAAGCATTTAGAAGGTTTATTTGGATCGTGCTCCACCTATACAAACTGTCAAATGTGGTTGTGCAGATTTCGTGAGAGTACTTTAGTCTAAATGATCAACGACGCTCTGGACGAGATTCCAATGTCGATTTAGACTCTCAGTTTGCCATAATGGAGAATAAACCGAAGTTTTCGATGGAAGAGTTTGAAAATCAATATTTCAACTGCCTTTCCCCATTCGAGGAGACTGGTTTGTTTCCGAACTCGACACGTTGGTGCTAAATTCTTTGACGGAACAGAATAAGCGTGAACGTGTTTCTGCGGAAATTTAGGACACGAATAGTAGCCGTTCTTGGACAGAATTATCATAGACTATGAAAAATGTATCTTTTATAATATCTTTCAACGCAAACGGATCTGGAAACTATCTTGTGAATGTGCAGGACCCGTGGCTAATAGCTGGCTTTCATCCAATGAAAGTGTTGCTGTCCGTTTGTTTTGATTGCAGAGGAATAATTAACTTTGAGCTTTTTTTGAACCGGCGAAACAATAACAGCAAGAAATTCATGCAAGCAACTCACCAATCTCAATGCAACTATTTTCCACAAGGATAACGCAAGATCGCATGTTGCAAAACAGACCTTGCGGAAGCTTAAAATGTTGAACTGGGAATCCCTCCAACACTCCCAGTATTACTCTGACTTGGTTCTTTCGGATTTGGATCTGTTCCGATTATATAGAACAATTTAAATGATGAAGGAACTAAAACAACTACAGAAATCTCAAAACTACATCACAACCTTTTTGCAACAAACTTGAAATTTCTACAAAGATTTCCTCAACAAGCTCGTAAAATGATGCGAGACATTTATTAGAAAACATTGGCGACAGTGTATCTGAATAATAAATGTCTTCTTTTTTTGAATATGTAAGAAAATTCTAATCGAGCAATAATAGAAGAATTTAATGATGCAACGGAGTCGGCCAGACTATTGGCAATGTACCTATCAGCATTAACTGTCGTGTATTGTTTAAGGAGAAGATGGGCGCTGCTATGCAAATTACTCTTCCGTTTCTGTCTATATGGAAGGACGAAGATATACTTCAAAATAACAATCAATAACACTATTCGAGCCTTCTTCAATATAAATGCATACCAATTGGCATTGTTTCTGCAATATTTATCGAATCTCTTTAATCTTGTATCTGTTGCTTCTTTATATCTAGAAGTGATATTATTATGTAATATTCATAAACTGTTTGAATTTATTGGATGAAGCATTATTATTATTAATTTTCGACCCGTTTTGATCGCATTTGTCAGGTCATTATTTTACAACACACACACATATATATATATATATATATATATATATATATATATATATATATATATATATATATATATATACGTTTTATTTGCCTGAAGATCGCGAGAGCATGAAACTTCAGTAACTAATTGAGTAACTTTATTAAGTGCTGGCGTTGTGAAATTATCAACAAACCATACAAACAAATTAAACCCACTCGCAACTGCAGAATAAAAAAACGAATGTCCCTTAAACGCTAACTGTTTACAAAACAACGTAATCTACCAAGCCACGATAAAATCACCAGATAATAAAGAAAAAGTATCCATAGGAGTAACTGAAGGACCTGGAAACAAAGAAATTATGTAGACAAAACATCTTTCACAAATAGTAAATATGCGAACAGCACAATGCTTTCTAAGTATATGTGGGAACTAAAAATCAAAACGCACACCACACCAAAAATATCTTGGAAAATGAGGAAAAAATCATTAGCCTACAACAACCAATCAAAAACTTGCAAACTTTGCTTGGAGGCAAAATGGCTATCATTACATTCCCAGACCAAAATAAATTATTAAATAAAAGATCCGAGCTAATCTCAAAATGCAGACATGAAAACAAATTGTTACTACGTAACTTAAAAATCGAAAACGAAAAAATAAACAAATACATAAACAAACAAAATGACAATAAAATAAGCAAAATAAATCAATCCAAATAAATTACCAAATCACACCTGTTAGAATAGACAAAATAGAATAAAAAATTAGAAACAAAATCTATAAATAAAGTAAATAATAAACAAATTAGCAAACTATTATGACCAAAATATTAGACTATAAAATCAAAACAAAAAATCGGACGAAAAAAAGCTATAACTGTTATATAACGATGAAAAAAAAAATGAATAAAAAATAAAAAATAATATACTGCGTTACTTAAAAATCGAAAGCCAAATAGAGAAAATATACAGTGTAACAAATTATTAACAAGTAAAATAAATTGATCTAAATTCATCCAAATATATAAATAAACTAACAACTGATACCGATAAACTAGCTGTTTAGAAATAACAAATAAAGATAATCAATCCAAATAAATAAATTAAAAACTGTTCCCGTCAAAATAATAGTTAGAACAAACCACAACAATCAACCCCAAAATTTAACTAATAGCTTTAATTATCTTCCCAAACAAAAACAAAACTTTTAAATAAGCTATATAAACAAATTTTTACTACGTTAATAAAAACACCGATCAAAATAAAAATAAAAACAAATAAATATATAAGATAAAAAATAAAAATAAAAATAAATAAAAACAAACAAAATAATTTGACCCAAATAAATAAATAAACAAATAAACGACTTCCGCTAAAATAACCGCCAAAATAGACTATCCACAATGCACCAATGACCCGTATATATAAATAGCCGAGAAAAATAACAGCACTCGTGGCCTGACGATTGCATCTAGCATGAAACAGACTGTCACCTCTAAGTGTTGACTACTTTCATATATATATATATATATATATATATATATATATATATATATATATATATATATATATATATTACATCATTGCAAACGTTTGTGCCCGAATAGAAAATTAAAAACAAAATTTTACATATTCACATGAATCAATTATTAGTCAATTACATAGCCGCCATTGTTTTTAACAACTGTCTACAATGGTTCTACAAGGGTGTTGATGCCATTTTCGTAGAAACTTCTTGTTTTTATTTTGTTGGAAGGACGTTGTGAAGTAGTTTTCGACTGACTGTACTGAGTGCTTAATTTTTATTATTATTATTTTTTTTTGCTTATTTAAATTGTTCTATACACACCAGAAAATCAGAAGGAACAAAGTCAAGATAATACGATGGGTGCCTCAGGTTTTTCCTATTCCATCTTTTTATGCTTCTGCAATGTCTGTTTTGAAACAAACCGCCATGCATTGTCGTGGGATAAAATGACACCTTATGTAAACCACCTAAATCGAAAACAAAGAATAATATTCTGGGGAGTTCTGAATTTACATTTCTTATCCTTAGAAGTAAATCATATCGTATTACCACCTTAGTGACTGATTTATCGAGATGGAAGCTTCCTCAGCGGTGTTGTGCAAGTAAGCCATAAGTTAAGAAAATTATAGCATCGAAAGTGTTTCATGCAAGAAATTCGAAAACTATTACATTTCACACTGCTAATCTATTATTGAAGCTTCCATAACCTAATCGGTAAGGAGCTGTTTCATTAAGAAACAGATTTAATTTCAAATCTTACTAGAGGATTATATTCTATTTCATGCTACTTACTTAACAATTGTGGAATTCCGACAGAAATAAGATGAAAAAATACTATACGAAAATTGTTAATAATGACGAAAAAACTTTTTTCAAGAACGTTGTACATACTAATTACTTAACCTGAAATCTACAATGAATCTTTTGATGAAATCTATGCTCGAGAGATAATGGAAATCCACTGAAAGCCAGAGTAGTAGTTGTAATTATTATGGCACTGATACTATAAATGACAATTCAATTTGTTTGTTCTACGTACAGACATTTTGGTTGGGAGTACGGAAAGAAATACATAAAGTCTTTTCGCCTGGTCCTCTTGAGTCTCTGGCAACAAATCGGTCGCACTATTTGAGTGAAAAGAAAAAGAAGCAAGGATTTTATGATGAAATGAAAAGTAGTGAAAGGAATGTGCGTCCGGATGCGAAAGGTGGGACAGTGGGCTTGATAGTTCAAGGAAACCGAAAAGGAAGATTGAATTAATTCAGAAAGAATATAAAAATAAAAGGAAATAGAAATAAGTTTGTATAATATGGAAAAGAGAAGGAAGGAACAGTAAGAGATAACATTATAGAAGTAAACAAAAAGGAAACATTGATATTAGGAATATTAATGAAAAATGAATGAACGGAATAGAAGACATGAAGAAGGACTCTACTACGAAAGAAAGAAAAAAGAATTAGAAAAGGGGGAATGAATTATGAAAAAAGAATGCGATATGATAAAAAAAATGATGATATAAAGAAAAATAAGGAAAGAAAGAGAATGTCAACGAAGAACGAAATGAAGAATGGGCAAAGAGGACAAGCAAATGGATTTTTAAAAAAAGAAGATAACAGAATAGAGTCAAAGAGAAAAAGACAACAAGAGAAAGAGAAAAATAACAAAAAGAAAGACTGAACAAAGAAGATGAAAAAAGGTTAAAGGACAAAAACAATAACAAGCGATGAAAAAATGAAATGAAAAAGAAAGAAAAGTATGAAAAATGATTACAAAAATGAACGAAATAAACATAGAAAGAAAAAAGGAATGAAAAAGTTGACAAGATTATAGGGACGAAGAGAAATATAACGTTTATAGGAAGATGAAAAGAAAAGAAGAAATATTAACAACATTAAAGTGAAGAAAATTTAAACAATAAAAGAAATACGGAACGAAGGAAGACATTTAAATGAAGATAACAGAAAAGTAAAGACTGGAAGTCAATAAAACAAAGCTTTTTCCTCAAGAAAAAAAGCAGTCGGACCATTCAGGCAAGTCAAATGGCGAGAACTGCAGACAAAAGAAAAAGGTGCATATAGAGTCAGGGTCAAATCGTAACCAATAAAAGACGAGTCATCTCACTCCGTGGCGGTAAACATGTTCGGGAAAGTTCTAAAAAGATCTAACGCTGATAAAGCTAACTGAGCAGGTTGAAAGACTGCGAAAGTGCGAAAGGAAAGAGAGCATCATTAACAAAACGAATGCGGTTGAGAGTAAAGAATAGGCTGAAGAAAAAGAGAAACGGCACAACACCGGGAAACATTTAAGATGGCGTTGCAGATATACATAAAAACGGTGGATCAGAAGCCGAAGACCTTGCATTCTAAGGCTTTAGTACTGCCCAACATTAGCATATTATCCCGGGCAGTGTCCGACGGAGGTGCCGGTGTCTCCAGGGGTAAGGGAGGCAATGCATAAGGAAAGGTGTAGAGAAGAAATGGAAACCGACCGAGCGAGCAGCCGACATGTTTCTTTCAAGATCCAGTAATCGAATCACTGGCTCATAATCCGATTAGCCTGTCACAGATATTAGACTTTCGCACTTGGCACAACTCGTTAATTAAGGCCTGTCTGAACAACGTCCCAAAGCAGACGGCTCACGATCTCGGGCGGATTTATAAACAGCTTAAGCAACATTTAAGTAACGTTTAGAAGAAAATTGGCTGGCTTTATGCCAACAGTGTTGGCTTCCCTGGGGAGCTTGAAGCAAATGGGTGGGGCGTTAAGAAGGTGTACGAGCTTTATGGACGGGGTTGCCGAGAAAGTGACGAGGAAAGAAAAAGATGTTTCGTTTTGTCCATTGCTTATTAAGAAAACAAAATAACGTGATGATGTGATACTATTCTAAATTTATTTATTTTTTATTTATATATATATATATATATATATATATATATATATATATATATATAAGTTGTGGAGTAAGGTTTGCTTTGAACCCCTTTATCCTAAGTTTTATTGCTTCTTCGGTAAAATAAATACAGTTTACCCATGTGCATATATGTACTCCTCACACCTAAGTAAGGAGGCCATCTCCCTATGCAAGGGATGTTCTTTCTCCTGCAGGGCCGAATCGGAGCAGGAACTTAATTTTCGTTCCGTAAGGCTATACTTATTCACGTCGCCCGGCCTTGGTGCCGAATTTGTAACAAAGCCAACTTTTCTTGTTATCTCTCTTCAATGTCTGTGGGTCTCGCGTGTATTCGGAGTGCGCCCATGGTTGCTCTTTTTCATGTCCGTTTATCGACCAGGGGGGTCATTTCCCTATTCTTGGACTAGCACTCAGCGTGTGCTTACTAGTTAGCATGCTAACTCGAAAGCCTTTGATTGTTAGTTAATACCTTACTGGGTGTTCCATGGTAATGGCTCGCAGCCAATGTTGCATAAGACCACGAAATCTCCATTTATATTATTTTAACAGCGGTAACATTTCACAATGATATTATTACATGCATTATCTTCGGTGTTGCTGGTTCAAAAGCAAGCGGCACCAAAATACAACTGTGATTATTTTTGCATTCACCGTTGCTGCTTGAATGTACTAATTTCACTATATATATATATATATATATATATATATATATATATATATATATAAGTATTCAAGTTAAGGAAAATGTCGATATTTTTGCGTGATTAGAGGAATTGCCTGATTGTCTGATTTGGACTTTGCGAGACTCTAACCTATATAAATATGGGAGGCTACTTGTTAAAAATAAATTGTTATCTCCGCCCCATAAAAAAAGATCTTAATTTTTCTATGAGTTTGTGGGTCTTGACCTGCTGCCTGTCACGAAAATACAACTTCGAAATTCTAGGATTTACCTGAGTTCGAACTACGGCAAGACACTCATCATAACTTTCATTAGAGAAATGAAATTTGGTATGCTTAGTAGAAGAACGTAACATATAACTAGAACTAGATGACAAAGGATTGTCTTGCGCCAATCTCAAAATGTACCTGTTTAGTAAATCAGCACTCAAATTCGTTCTTTTTTGCCTAAGATCGAAAACAGGCCTATGGGAATTACTTCGCTATTTATACCATAAATCAAGCTACAGGCGCTTATACAAAGCCTAGCTTTTATTAGCACTGGTTGCGTTATTATTCATTTGCTTTATTCATAAGACAAATGACAATTAGCCTAAAGATTATCGACACAGGATATACAAACTGATATAATTATTTACCCAGGTCTTCTCCAGTTCTATAAAACACTTCCTTAGCCTAAATTGCGTAAAACTAAAAAAGCAATTCCAATTAATTATAATTCCTAAATGTGAATATTGCTACGGCTGAATGTTCGGCCACAATTACAGAGAAGTAGGACTTAATTTTGTAATAGTATAGGTCAGGTTCTCATGTTGTTTTGATGGTCTCCAAAAACTGCGTAAAAGGCAAAAATGAGTAAAAGAATTAAGTCAAGCCTAATTTCATATCTCAAACATTCCCTATCGACATATGAACCTCAACAGCAAGGCAAACCGACATAGAAGTTTAGTTTGAGGATCTGGGAACGCTCAAAATTGTTTAATCTTTTATATAATCAATAAGGAATAGACTGTTCTTATTCCGCTATCCATCTCAAAGGATAAACCTGTTTAGTTCTTTTCGGTTACTGCTTTGTTAGTAGTTCACCCTGTTTTCACTGAATCACTGAATTATTATTAAATCGATTGTAAATTTGGTCGAATAATAATGATGAGTTTAATCTCGGTGTCATGCTTAAACTCAGTGGAAACCGTTGAAAATGGTCAGCGGGGCGAGAATAAATAAAGTGTACATACCTTATTCGGACTGTTATCCTCATCATTCTTCTGGTGATTGGAATTTAGAACCGAACCCGGATTGATTGTCCTAATACCACGTGCCATTCCGCATGTCTTAGTTATTTCCCTTTAAGCCATGAAGGTTGGCTCACCGCTGCTGTGTCCTGATATTGAACTCACAACTCTTTGGGTCTGGATCTAACCAAAGTCTTTATCCACTAAGCCATGATGTATTTGCGGGCATGTGAATTTTTGGGACTTATAAACTTAATCTCTCAACAATCGATTTTTTTTTTGTTTGCAATTTATCTGTTATTATTATTGCAGTTTTTTTACCAGAGCTTATATTGCAATTTTTGTTGTTATTCATTGCTTTTCTCTAGCACTTCCTATTACTGGTTTCCATATTGTATTCATATCTATGCTTGGTCGGCTCAGCTGTGCTGATTCCTTAAGTTTTCATATTTTCCAGTAATGCTCTCTGTCTATTATTTCAACCTCATCCCACAGCGATGATCACCCTTTTCCTTCCATATGTGGTCAGCTATGCCTGATTTTTCTATTTTCCCCTTGTCTTATGGCCTTATGATGTTCCTGCAGTCTTACTTTAGGGATGCGGCCTGTTTCTCCTTTGTATTCCCTACCACACCTACACGGGATGTCGTACACACTGTCCTTAGTCATGTTCTCCTCTATGGAGAGGTCTTACTCGGAAGAAGCTCTTGCGAAATGTTGAACCACTTTTGAAGATTGCCCTGATGTTATATGAACCGCAAATCATTTATATTTTCACATATGATAGGCAGACTGTTTTCTGAGTGCTGTTATCCTCTTATACCTCTCTATCCCAGTTTTTTGGAGCTGCTACCATGCACCCAGGGTAGTTGTTACATTGTAGGGTACTGCTTATACTGGCCATTTCTTGTTGGTATGTTTCTGGATCGTCATTATGACTTTTGATCGATGTTGTAAGCAGTGGACAATCCCTTTCTTTACACTGTATGGATGGCGGGAGTCGAAGTTGCAGTATTGTTTGCTGAATGTTTCTTTCCGGTATACGGGTGTTTTGAATCCCTGCTCTGTTCGAGATATGAGTACATCCAGGAAGGCGAATTTGTTTTCGTTTTCTCGCTCTATTGTGGACTGTATCGATAATCTTATTGAGTTCATATGGTCCAGTAGTATCTGGACGTCTTTCTGGTGTAGCCAAATTATGAACGTGTCATCTACATATCTCATCTATAGGGTTGGCCTTAGTGGTGTTGATTCTAATGCCATGTCGTCAAAGTATTCTATATATAGGTTTGCCATTGCTGGTGATAATAGCGAGCCCATTGCTAAGCCCTCATCCTGTCGATGAGGCATGGCACGTGGAAATAGAACACTCAACCTCAGTGAACAAAATAAATGGTTCGGTTAGAAATACCAATCAGGCGAAGAAGGTCGGAGCGTACAACGGGCGAAACGTCGTGAATATGACAATGAAGATGAGGATAACAGTACGAATAATGTAAATAATATAAGTAATCATAATACCTCATCTCAGAGATATAAACAAATACAGTGTACAGTTTGCAATTCCCTGAAGTTTACCTGAATCGAAAGACACATGACGATAGGAGAGCACGAGGGTCGAAATGTTGTAGAGCATGTTAGATTTGATGGACCAGAAAACGAACAAAGTAAATCTGATAAGAGTCGGAAGGTTTAAGGCTTACCTATGGAAGAATTAGTTTGATAGCGGACGTCACGTAAATGGAAGAGAAATCTAGCGAAATAATTATTTTATTTAGCCTAACAACAAACTAAAGAATTGGGTTAATAATGTGGGTAGATTTCAGTGGAATTTATATATACCGTATATACTTGCCCATCATGCAACTTTTGAAGACCTAATTTTGAAGTTAATTTTAAGAGGGTCGCATACGCAAGATATAAAATTAGCGTATATATTTCTTGCCCTGTCTACGCCGTTGACCAAAACGATATATACATTTGCTGTAGTCAAATGAGTTTCAAAATTAGGTTTTCAAAAATCGCATGGTACTCGAGTATGTACGTGTCAAAAACTGATAAATGATGGCATGGATATATATGTGCCGAAGTTTTAAAATTTTGAACTCTGCCTTGACTAAAACGGGAGGTTAGAGCAGCTCCAGCACAGAGAGGTCAGCAATATTCCATTTTTGATCAAATTTGACTTTTGTACATATAGAATATAGAGCATAACAGGAGGAAACAAGTATGGGTATATATATATATATATATATATATATATATATATATATATATATATATATATATATATATATATATATATATATATATATATATATATACATACCGGGTGTAACAGCAAAATTGTCCAAATCGTGTAAAAAGCAAAAATGTCCAATTGTTAGATTATGATTTGAATGGTTGTAGCTTAGAAATGATTAAAGATAAGTTACTGGAATTCTCCGAGGTTCTTTTTAACACCATTTATTCATTTCATAACACTATTGGATTCTACTTTGAGCAATAAGTATATATAATTACTCTGCAAGATTAACAGAAAACCTAAATAAATAAATAAAAATTCATTTAGCTTAGTGATTTTTAGGTATTAAACATGTTGTGGGATTGAAAAATATGGTGTAAAATGATTTTGAAAATTCTGCTGTTACTCCCGATATATATATATATATATATATATATATATATATATATATATATATATATATATATATATATATATATATATATATATACAAATGAAATGAGAACAAATGAAATATAAATTCAAACGTTCACAACATTAATTTAAAAACAGGGCTCAATACAGTTGTAGAGCGATAAGTCTTTATTATAAGATATTACTACAATTCGAGCATATGTAGAACCGCTACATAAACGCATTCATGTTTCGATGCATATCATTGGATCTCATCAGTCGGTGGTAAATGAGGGTTATTACACTTTTTAATATTTACTTACAAACAATCTCTTTTCCCCCGAAAAAAATAGGAAAAGCAAGCAAGAAAGAAAGACATAAAATGTAGTCTCCTCTAAAAAGAAAAAAAAAGAAAGACACAAGATATTGCTGAAAAAAAAGAGAAATGAAAAAACAAGATATAGTCTCTTCTAAAAAAGAAGAAAGAAGAAAGAAAATAAGAAAAGCGAGAAGGAAAGAAACACACAAGATATAGTCTCTTAGAAGAGAGAAAGATAAATATAAGGATAATATAGAAATGTGAAGAAGCTAGATAGATATGTTGATAATCGGTTCAACCAATCAAAAGTCTATGTTAAGTAAGATGTCATAAACATGGATTCAACAGATACATATCGTCTATTTGAAATAGAATTTTGATACAATGTAACGAACAAACGGTTGAGATTTTCGCTGAAGAGCAGCATATTTTAACAATAAATATTTAATAGTATGTAAATAAAAAACTCTTTAAGAAATAAAAGAAGGGAAACAGGAAATATTTATCAAAATTACAAAACAGAAAAATAGAAAATTAAATCAAAATAATAAAATAAATAAATAATTATATATATGAACTAACCAAAACTTATGTGGCTTTTGATACATTTTCAAGGTCAGCTCTCCCAACTTGTAAAACTTCTGCTACAGAATATTTTCAATGTTCATTTTTTTTTGTCATTGTGTATGACTAAGCAAAGTCTAGAAAATAATTACCTTCGACACTTAAAAGTTCGCAGAAGTAAAATATAAGTTCAAAATTTATTGCTAACTTGTAATTCGTTCTGAATATTTTCTATAAAATGATTGATCTCTAATATTTACCACTAAATTAGGTACATTGACAAAGAACGATATCATGTTCAAAAATAAATATTTATTTATTTTAAATAAATGTTTTCCTCATTAAGCACCCACGTATAGATAGATAGATAGATAGATAGATAGATAGATAGATAGATAGATAGATAGGAAAACAAACACATACCTTTTATTATATATCCTGAAGCCAAAACACCACTGAAAATAAGTTGTTGATAAAAAAATTAGAAGTGAGATATTGGAGTTTTTCGCTTCCCGCGGGCCATCAGGAGGAAGGTAAACCTTTCTAAAAGATCATGACAAAGATATAATTTGCACTTGAGTCAAGTGCGGGGAGACAAAAGCCCAGGAAACTGTCGAAAACAGTTCTGATTAAAAGGGTTAGGGTGAAAGAGACGTGAAGGCAAAGGTACGAAAAAAGTGTGTGTGGGGCTCTTTCGGGTTTTGCTGATGCTACAAAGCAGAGCGGCAGGATGAGGATAGAAAAATGTTTAGTTACGTGTGAAACCAAAAAGAGAATAAAGATTCGATTGATGAAGCCATAGTCCTTTTAGAAATAATGGGATGAAACTGAGTCAAGTCCTGCTGCCGGTTATGGAGTGATTAGAGATGGCAGTTAGTGTAAGATGGCTAATTGACTCGGACTAGATTAAGTGTGAATCCAGAAGTGAGCAAAGGTCGAAATCACGAGAGGTGGAGACTGTTTTAATCACTGTACTAAGAATAAGTCAGTAAAGTTTCGGGAAAAGGTGAAAAGAGAAGCAACGTTGGGCAAGAAGTGATATGAAGAAGACGAGCCAGGGAGTAAGAAAAAGAGACAGATAGATATATACAGACAGAATGAGACAGATAGATAATGCAAGATGCTGATCTGTAACAAATGTTCATATCATTTTTCAGTAGTTAGTGTTTGGATACGTGATTCATTTCACCCGTGACCAGAATTTATCATACATACACATTCTGACAATTCAATGTGCCTTTCTAACCGATTCGTGTGTAGATATTGAATTTATAAAATTTTACGTTAAAATTAATGTTTAACGTAAAATATATAATGAAATAAAATTAGATGCATTTTCATTATTTGATGCTAAACAAACAGCAAAATACATATGCGTCGTTTATTGAGATGGTGACATAGCGACGAATATTGTTTCGAAGTGGTTCGCTATGTTTGAGTATCAAAACAACTTTTTTGAGAACACTGGCGATGAGGAATTCATTTTTCGCACAATTTGGCAAAAAATATACCTGGCTAAACGAAATAAGACAAGATTAACCACTTCAAAAACCGGTCTGCATCCGTGCTGTGATAGGATTGTAAAAGCAATGTGTATTACGAGTTCTTCCGGAAATTCCGTTGAATTCAGACTAGCAGTGTTCCACGATTGGACCAATGAAAAACAGCAATTGATGAAAAGCGTCCAGAATTGGCCAACCACAAGAGTGTCGTCTATCGCCAGGGCATCGCCGAATCTCACATCTATTTGCAAACACAACAGAAATTGGTACAGTTTAGTTGAGAAATTCTCCTACATCCGCCGCACTGACCTGATCTCTTCAGATTACCACCTATTTCGATCCTTACAAATTACCTTAATGAGAAGAACACCAATTCTCTAAAAGCCTGTAAAAACCACTTAGACACAAGATGGAATCACAAAGCTCAAGTCCGCTCGCTTGTTCTTAGAATTATAGTAACTTATTGAAATTAAAAATGACTGATATAGGAAATAAGTGAGATATATAAAGAGGGTGGAGATAATGTTAGAATGGTAAAAAGTGTAGGGTGATCCCATCTACGAAGAAAAGAAAATGGTTACTCGTGATTTTTATACAGAATTGTGTAAAAAGAAAACTCATCAAATATGGCGGGGGTTTCACAAAGTAGATTGTTTATAACTTAATGATTGGCTTATAGTAATTAAATTTCTGAATTTTGTCTGGGATGGTGAAGCACAACTTGATGTCGTTAACCGAAAATTTTGGTTGATGCACATTTCAGTAATTGTCAACTATTCAATAAGGAAAAAAAGAGGACAGATTTCTTAGATGAGAAAATGGCGTCAGAAAAAAAAAGGTTCATATTCATATTTGTTGTTTTGCTTATTTTTTAATTTTTTCGAGTGACTTGCATTAGTTTTGATTTTCGCTCCCCCTCCTCCTCCTTTTTCTGCCCCTTTGTCTATTCATTATTTAATGTCGATTACACTTCAGTATTTGTCCCCTTCAAAATCTCTTACATTTCTCGTTATTCCACTAAGCCCATGTGTAAGTTTTCATTTCTTACCTAATTAAATATTCGGGTTTAAACTTCCAGATTTATTATTTTATCCGTTATTTTACTTTATGTACTCAACATATTCTTTTACGAGTAGATTTTGTGAAATTTACCTTTTAATATTTTAATCAGAAATATAGATTCAGCCTCTTCAAAATTTAATATATCTTTACTTTACCTGAAAGTTAAATCAACCTACACGACATGTTGCACTGGGACAACGATTAAAACTACTTTCAAAGATTATTCCTGATTTACACTGAGTACCTTAAGTATAGTTGGGTGGCAAATTAAATCTATCATTTTCATAAGATATCTTTATTGTTTATAATATCCTTTGTAACTGGACATACCCATTTTAACTTTCATTGTAACGTAATGTGTCTTTTGTACTTCATAGTATATTTCGTAAGGTAACTATCGTTTATGTCATAATACCTTTTTTAACGCAATGTATGATTTGTAATTCATAATATCCATTGTACGTGAAATGTACTTTGTTGTTCCTAATATCTCTTGTAACGTTTTCTTTGAAATTCATAATGTATTTTATGATGTAACATGAACTTTGTAATATCTTTTTATCGTAACGTTTAATTTGTAACCCGTAATATCCATTTTACGGTAAGTTATCTTTCGTAATTCATAACTCCATTCATAATTTAATGTAGTCTTTGCAATTTATAATATCATTCGTACTGAAATGCATTATACGTAACGTATCCTTTCTAATTTATAATATTCTTTGTAATGTAACGTATTCTTTCTAGTAACATTATATTTTTTATAATGTAACGTTCATTATATTATTTGTAAAGTAACGTTTTCTTTCTATTTAATAATATCATTTGGAATGTAATGCATTATTTCTATTTCATAAGATTCTTTGGAACATAATGTGTCTCATTCATATTATCCGTTGTAACGCAATTTATTCTTTCTCATTTATAATATCCTTTTAACATAAAGTATACTTTTTAATTCATATCTTTTGTAGCGCAATCCATTTTTGTTATACATAATATTAGTTCTACGGTAACGTAAACTTTATAACGTAATGCATTCATAATATCCTTTGCAAATCATATCTTTTTTATCGAAACATAATTTGTAATTGTACAATAATTGTATTCAATTGACAAAACTAGTGAAGATTAAGCATATTATAATAGTAATTTGATAGCAGCTTGCTAATTAATGTCCCCCGTGAGGCGCTTGTAAGCATGAAATACTTATTTTAGACGTAAAAGGCATTCACATATAGATCACTACGAAAAAGGTGAGATACATAATTAAATTTTACTTGCTTCTAACTTAGTAAATTTCATTTTGTAAGACTTTTAAACATTTCAAATCAATCGATATTTAAACGCATAGCATTTAAACTTTATTATCTCTGTTGTTAATATGTAATATCCACCCCAAAGTAATATAAGCTGCACTTACAAAACAATATATACATTTATTGAACTCATTGAAGTGCGTGAAAGCGTTCAAACAGGTCAAGAGTGACAGAGTGTCACATCGAATCACAATCTAGTTTGCGATTTTTATTCAATTTTTTTTCGCTGTTTAAAAAGTTACTACCCTGGAAGTATAGAATTCACTACATTAAAAAGGATGTGAGAAATATACTTGCTAATTATTGCCCTACCCTAGAGTATCATTTACTGAAAATATACAAAATTAACTTTTATTTAAACATGTTGCTTGTTCTAAGTAAATTAAACTCTTATTCAGAATGCTTTTAAATTTTAGGTAATGACTAGCTTATATCAATGATAATATTTTAATAAGTTTTTTTTTTCTTTTTGTATCTCGGAGAAAGATGGTCAGAGAATAAAATGTTGCCTCTAAATCACTTTCTAAACAAGACTCTCAATCCTTGTGCCGAAACAGAAACGAGGCCATTTTACATGCCTTTCTATTCAAACTAGTATCCTCATCTTGGTTGTTATACATGGTTGAGAAGATTAAAGCAGATAATTCCTTATCTCAAAATTTGAGAGTATTTGTTATGTGGCTATAGAAGAAAACTAAGGTATTTACTACTTTTACTATGTGAAAAAGTGCTAATTCTATAAAAGTATCCTCAGCCGAAATTTGAACTCTGCTTGCCAATTTTTTTTTTCCATAAAGTTAGCAACTGTGTCACCACACATTACCAAATTTAAGGAAGTACCTAAGTTAACGCAGTTGCAACCGTCTAATCCGTCGTTTTGCTGTCTGGCATCTCCTATTTCCCCAAACGTTTTCAAATGGCCACCTATACTTCGTGGATCTGTCACTAGAAGTTTTCGATTCGATTTCAAGCTGGATTGTAATGTCGCAGTTTATAAACCATCCCCTTAAACCGAATGTATAAAAATTTAACCGTGGCTTGGAGTTGAAGCAGAGAAATCTTGATGTTACAATAAAATAAGAAATACATTTACTAACTCTATTGCCGATTTCTAATGCAAATGCTGTGAAAGAAAATATACCAAACGAAAACTATTCAAGTTAAAAGATTAATTCCAGACATCGATTTACAGTCGATAATATTTGCATTTTGTGTCACTGTCTTCATGTTACTCAGTTAAAGTCATCAGTTTTATATGAAATGGAAAAACGGAATGTTTAGAGAAAATTCGCTCCTGTTCATTTCTGATAAAAACAATATAACAATAACAAATTGAAATATGTGGAAAAAGTAATTGTGTTGGGTCTTATATATAAGTGGACACTGCAGTCAACATCCTGCGACAACAGTCTCCTGTTTCATGCTTATATGCTCGTCAGACCGATAGTCGTCTCTGGGTATTGACTTCAATGTCCACTTTTATATTTACATAGACTCTATCTCTGATATTGAGCGCTTTAACCCATAAATATACCATACCTTAAGATATATTTTATTATATATATATATATATATATATATGTAAAAGTGAACATAGAAGTCAACACTTAGAGGCGAGAGACTTTTTCATGCTAGATGCAATCGTCAGGCCACGAGTGCTGTTATTTTTCTCGGCTATTTATATATACGGGTCAGTGGTGCATTGTGGGTAGTCTATTTTGGCGGTTATTCCACCGGAAGTCGTTTATTTATTTATTTGGGTTAAATTATTTTGCTTCATTTTATTTATTTTTATTTTATTTTTTTACTTTTTATTTCTTATCTTATTTATTTATTTTTTTAATCGGTGTTTTTTATTAACGTAGTAAAAATTTGTTTATATCGCTTATTTAATAGTTTTGTTTTGGTTTGGGAAGATAATTAAATCTATTTATTTAATTTGGGGGTTGATTATTGTAGTTTATTCTAACTATTATTTTGGCGGGAACAGTTTAAATTTGTTTATTACTTCATGTATTTATTTGGGTTGATTATCGGGATCGATTTGTTAGTTTATTTATTTATTTGGATGAATTTAGATCAATTTTTATTTTACTTGTTATTATTTATTTGTTATACACTATATTTTCTCTTTTCAATTTTTAAGTAACGTATTATTTTTTATCGTTATATAACAGTTATAGCTATTTTTTAGTCCAATTTTTGGTTTGGTTTTTATAGTCTAACTAATATTTTGGTCATAATGGTTTGCTAATTTGTTTATTATTTACTTTATTTATTTGGGTTCATTGATTTTCTTTCTTATTTTTTATTCGATTTCGTCTATTCTAACAGGTGTGATTTGGTAATTTGTTTGGGTAAACTTATTTTACTTATTTTATTGTAATTTTGTTTATTTATTTATTTTTATTTTATATTTTCCGTTTTCGATTTTTAAGTAACGTAGTAAAAATTTGTTTTCACGTCTGCATTTTGAGATTAGCTCGGATCTTTTATTTAATAATTTAATTTGGTCTGTAAAGGTAATGATAGCTATTTTTTCCTCCAAGCAAAGTTTGCAAGTTTTTGGTTGGTTGCTGTAGGCTGATGATCTTTTCCTTATTTTACAAGATATTTTTGGTGTGGTGTGCGTTTTGTTTTTAATTTCCCAGATATACTTAGAAAGCATTGTGCTGTTCGCATATTTACTATTTGTGAAAGATGTTTTGTGCAAATAATTTCTTGGTTTCCAGCTTCCTTCAGTTAGTCCTATGTATATTGTTTCTTCATTATCTGGTGATTTTATCGTGGCTTGGTATATTACGTTGTTTTGTAAACAATTATTTTTTAAGGGACATTCGTTCTTTATTTTGCAGTTAAACGTGGGTTTAATTTCTTCGTGTGGTTTGTTGATAATTTTCCTGTTGTGCATTTTTATTATTTGTGCCATATTCTCGGTGCAACTGTAGCTGATTTTTACTGTGTTTTTGTTGAATATTTTGTGTAGAGTGCTTGATTCCAGGAAGTGTTTGTGTAAGAGTTTGAAAAATATTTTTCCTACGTTTGTTTTTAGGTTTTTGCTGTACGGTGGGTTGAACCATATGATATTTCTTTTTCTGTTGGCCTTTTTGCGTTCTGTGGTGAGTACGTGGGTGTTACTGGGAATCCGCTATCTTTTAGGGCTGTTTCGTAGTCTTTCTTAGCTTTGTTACATATGGATTCATTGGAAGAATTGTCGGAAATCCTGCGGTTAATCGATTTTGGTATGTGTTTGATTATAGAGGGCGGGTGGTTGGAAGATGTGTGTATATAGAGTGGTTTATCATTGGGTTTTCTGTGTGGTTTATATGTGCCTTTTCTTAGGTTGAAGGTAACATCTAGAAAATCTACTTCGTTTAGGTGAGTTTTTATATCTATGTCGAATCCGTTATTTTTTAAAATCATTATTATTTCTTTTCTAGTTTTGTCTGTGTTTTGTTTGTTACAATTTCTTAAGATTATGAGACCGTCGTCCCTGTAGAGTCCTGTGTCATTTCTATGTATTATTTTGCTTAGTTCGCGTAGTAATTAATACCTACGATTTCGCATGTCATGGTACCGTCAAAGCTTCCCATTGTAGTGTCAAATATCCCATCTTTCTTTATCCATGCTTCTTCATTGTGAAATAGTAATGATTTACGGCAGTGCTTAATGGTGACGATTTCGTTTGGTTTTATTATTATTTGTTCCTGAGCTAAGTTGATGGCCTTATGTAACATGCGTTCTGTTATGGATGGGTAAAATTCTTTTATGTCTAATTGTAGGAATTGGCAATTTTGTTTGTTATTTATGCTGTGGAACCAGTCAATAGTGGCTTTTGTGTTTTTCCACTGGTTTACTCCTAACTTCTTCCTAAGTTCAGAATTAATTCTTTCTAGTATCGTTTTACTTAGTTCGCTTTTGGTTGGGTTTATTAGTCTGCATGCAATGTTGGTTTTGAAATTTTCTTTGTGTTTTTTTAGTCTGATAAAGGCTTGCGCCTTACTGATACAACTTATTCGATCATCGAGGTCTAATTTTTGGGCGATTGATTTATCTCCCTTATTGATATCGTGTTCTATTGTTTTTGGTGTTTTTTGTATGTTTTGGTTATGTTGTTCTTGAGTAATTTATTGTGCATAAGAGGGCTTAGTTTGTATAAATTTCTTGTTTTGTCAGCTGCGATAAATATAATTTCTGAATTGTTTATTTTAGTTATATCTTCTTTTAGTTTTTTTTTTAATGCATCTTGTTTTTTATGGAATTTTATGTTTCTAACTAGGTAATTTAAGTCTTTCTCGAAGTCGTCTAATTCTTTTTGTTGCGGGGGGCATTTTTTGTTTTGAAACCGCACTTTTCCTTGTGTGTTTTGTTATTGTCAAGGTCCTGGTTTAAAAAGTGGGCTTTCCATCTCATTCTTTTTATGAAACTTTCTGTTTTTTCAATTAATTTTAGGACGGGATGGGTATGTTTTTTAGGGAGTAGTCGAGGCTAACTTTTTCTATATCCATACTGTGTTATAAATGTAGCGAAAGTGCTCTACTGTTTATCAGGAAATGAATATGAAGAAATATAGTCTTAAGATGTGTTATATTTATGGGATAAAGTGCTCAATATCGAAGATAGATCGTGTGTAAATATAAAAGTGAACATAGGAGGCGACAGTCTGTTTCATGCTAGATGCAATCGTCAGGCCACGAGTGCTGTTATTTTTCTCGGCTATTTATATATACGGGTCAGTGGTGCATTGTGAGTAGTCTATTTTGGCGGTCATTTCACCGAAAGTCGTTTATTATATTTCTTCATATATATATATATATATATATATATATATATATATACATATATATATATATATATATATATATACATATATATATATATATATATATATATATATCAGATCATTGTAAAATTTCGTGTCCGATTTTCATTATTAATATAAAATGACTGCAACAACTTTAAACTGACGTTAGTTTTGGTGGTGATTCCGGGTGTATCCTACATTGAAACCTTGCATCATTCAGTTGCGAGTCAAACTTAGTTGAATGTTGATGTTTGCCTGCAAGAAGCCGGATAAAAAGTTATAGCTTTGCTATATTATACTCTATGAATGTCTGAAAGTAAACGCCGGGACTGTGATAAAAAAAAACATTCCAAATGTTTATTTGGATCGTGCTAAATTTCTTCGGATTATCAAAAATGGTTTGGCGGATTTCGTTGGGGATATTTTAACCTAAACTACCAACCTGGCTCCGGAATCCCTTCCGACGTCCATGAAGACACTCTGTTTGCAATCGAGGAGATTAATTTTAAGATTAAATGGAAGAGATTGCTAAGAGTTTGAAAATCGATATCTCAATTGATTTCAGCAATTAAGGAAACTTTTTTCACCGCGGCAATTCAAGACCGTATGTTGCAAAACAGACCTTGGAGAAGCTTAAAGAGTATGAAAAAATTTTATTTCTAATTTTCTAATCGACAAAAATTTATATGTGAGTGTGTCTGTGTGTCTGTGTGTGTGTGTGTGTAAATTATTTTTAGACAGAGTGAATCTGCAAAAGAACAAAATGAATAAAAAGACAGCAAAAGGAAAAACAAGTCGTAGCCGTCGTGTTTCGTCCTCTGAGGAACATTATCAAGGCAATGTAAGGATGTATTATGTTGCATGTGTTTATATACAAGAGCAAAGATTTCATTGATTTAGAAAGGCTTTTAAACTTGAGAACGTTCAATACTAGATGCTTGGAAGATCAGTCAATACATATGGAGGACACAGAGTGCCCTAATTCAAAGTCTGGCAAGACGAAATTAAGCGAGTAATATTCAAGAAATATATATATATATATATATATATATATATATATTTTTTTAATAAATGTATTTTCATTAAATTGTGATCAGATTGTTATGGTTTGGGATGGCTGTATGTGCTGTACATTTTTAAAAAAATAGATAATGGATTATAAATCGTTACATTTGCCTTGATAGTGTCCCTCAGAAGATGAAACCCTTCGGCAAAGAATAGTTTTTCTTCGTGCCTTTTATATTCATTTATGTATATAAAAACACGCACACACACACACACACACACACACACACACACACACACACACATATATATATATATATATATATATATATATATATATTATGTCATTCACAGACAGTACTGTTTCGCTGTATCACAGCTCCTCAGTGCGATTAGACTTCGGAATGCCTCAAGCCAGGATTGAAACACAACTAATTTTGTGTCAGCCAGAGCTATCTTCACTCGGTAGAGTTACACAACTAAATCTAACGTATTGTTTTTACAAATGTAAACAAATGCCAATCAGCCAAAGTGCTCCATTCATTTTTCTGAAGAGCTTTGCATTAGTGCAGGTGGCTGTTGTTTATAGAATTAGTTTATCACTCAACAGTGCTCAATTGAAATGTATTTTCAAGAGCTAAATTATGTCATTCACAGACAGTACTGTTTCGCTGTATCACAGCTCCTCAGTGCGACTAGACTTCCGAATGCCTCAAGCCAGGATTGAAACACAACTAATATATATATATATATATGTGTGTGTGTGTGTGTGTGTGTGTGTGTGTGTTGCTGTTGTTGTTCTTGTTGTTGTTGTTGTTGTTGTCTGTGTGTGCGTGCGCGTGTGTGTGTGTGCATCAAGAAGGAAGAAACATAATACATCATCGAATAACTCGGTAATAAATCTATTTCGATAGATATTTTTTTAGATTTGCCTCATCAGACCGAAATTATAATATGTTTTAAATTTATCCACGCAATTTAAAATTTAACAAGAGAATAGGAAGTAAAAGTCTAAATTACTAAGAAAACATTTTGATGGGATTTACATTATTGAACAGAAGGGTGGGAAGGAAAAGTGAGATGTAAGGTGTCAGCACAGTGTGCAGTGATAGGTGGGGGAAGTACAAGTGACATCTAGTGAAATACATTGAAATTTAATCAAAATTCATATCGTCATCATCTCATCTACAGCAATATAATAACAATCATCATCATATATAAAAAAGAACGAAAAAATATATATACATATATATATAACCTTAAATTGATTATATCTAATTCATCTCCATAATGATAAAATGCATCATATATATGTGTAGTACATATATATATAAAGACATACAAATAGACGCATCTATACAAAACACAAGTAAATACAGATATATAATGCATGCACATATATATACATATATACATACACACATGTACACACATATACACACATATATATATACATACATGTAAGTATATGTACGTATATGTATGTATATGGATACATACATATAAACATATATATATATGAATATATATATAGTATATATATACATATATATATACACATATATAGTATATATACATACATATATATACACACACACACACACACAGACATATATATATATATATATATATATATATATATATATATATATATATATATATATATATATATATATATTAGCTATGCATTTGAGAAGCAGTCTTGTTTTTCTTGTATATAGACAAGTGTCTTTTTTCTGAACTGAATGAATGTAAAATTTGTTCAAATATCTGTTGGTTCAGATCTTTCGGCTAAAATAACCATTTTCAAACTGCTAACCATGTTCAACGATTCATTTTTGTTATATTAATATAAAAATGGTGTGTAATGCTGTTGTTGAAAAGAAGACAGGTTTACTTATACAAATACAATAAAGTATAATAAAAAATCTACAAATATACTCTAATATTTAAACAATTTATAACTTAATTTGTATTTGCGATAGAAATAATTTGTAAAAAGGATTAGAAAGAAGTAAATCTATATTTTTTAAGGTTTTATTGACATTTTATTTAAGTTTCCACATGTCCTCCATCATTAGCAATAAAAAGGGTAATACGATTTTGCAGTTCACGGAAAACATTTGCCAACTGATTTACAGTAATGCCTGAAATCACATTAGTTATTTTAGCTATACTTAAAACTAGGTACATTAAAATTTATAACATTTTTTTCAGGTTATTCCTATCGCAAATACAAATAAAGGTATAAATTTTTTAAAGTGCACACGAACTTTATGGACACCTGTATATATTAAAAGTGGACACCGAGATCAATATCGATGTTTGTTCGAAATCTTCAGGTAATGTAGGTTGCCTGCAAAACACTGTCACCGCTCAGCGTTGACCTCAGTGATCAGTATTATATCTTTATGTTTCCTATTTCTTACGTTTTCTTGTATATGCTAAGTATTCTGAGAATAGTTCTTTGAACATATCTTTGCAGCATCAAATCTGCAGGGACCTATAATTGTACTTAACTCATTAATGCATTCCTTCTTTGTTAATTTCTAAGTCGTGTTAATTTTTCCCGTGAAGGACCCAACGTCTAGCCCAACAGCCAGGTGCCTGCAGTGTAGCTCTACATTAATCACGAATAAATACGATAAGAAATCAGTGTGCATATAATTCTTCGCCCAAATTATCAAAAAGAAAGAAATCACGGAGAATGTATATTGTGATCAAAATAACAAGTATTAGGATACTAATCCAAATAATTTGTAAATTAAAAACAATATATCATTTAGGAACTTCAATCAACACAAATAGATGCGGAGAATGTACACGTAGAAACAGAAACCGAAACAACAAGGATGAGGGTACTCGTCTCAGTCATTCTTAGATTTAGATTTAGGTTATTTTACTAGCAAACCAACCTCACGGAGCATTTCGTACCTATCGGGTTGTTTCAAGATTTATTTTTATTCTGGGTCTATTTTGCAGACAAATTATTTATAAGTCGTTATTATATAATGGTTTCGATTTTACTTGCATTTTGTAGCCAGTCATTCTTAGGATATCATTTTAATTCAACCCTGGGTTTCATATAAAGTAACTTTGTCATATTTTACAATGATAAAGCTAACTGTGACAATAGTTAAATGTTAATTTTGTCTGTCATTTAACGACAACTATTTGGTCTTGGTGTACATATGTAAACTGATATCATTTTTTCCGTACAACAATAAAGATACTTTACCTTTGCAGTGAATAATATCATATTTCTGAAGTAAAAAGAAAACATTTGATAAATTTTGCAACATTTAACCAATACTTAATGAGAGCAAATTTCCAGATAGGTTTTTGAGCAATGGATATCAGATAAAATATCAGCAATCAGAAATTAAGAAAAACGTGAGCAATAAAAGATATTTATGAGTTGTGTAATAATAATATTGCTACTTAGAAAAGTATTTTTCTCGCTGTTGTTTTTAAATCTATATTTGGGAAATATTAAGCTGATATTTTGCTTGTCTGCAAAAATTAATCTAATAAAAAAACAATTGTTATCTCTATTCGACAACGGATGAGAAGCTTAAAAAAGGAAACATGATTTTCTTTTGTCCGTGCATGAGATTTTTTAAAAACGATTTTGCGAAATACAAAAATATATTCGATTGTTTATTTGCAGAATGATTTTTCTCCATTGGCAACACTTTTTTCTATTTTATAATTTTTGACACATCACGAAAAATTAAACATATCGTGCTAATCGACATAATTGTTCAAGAGAAGCCTAAAAATAAAACTGTTTAGATACAATGGAAAAATATATACGGAATGATGGAAGGAGTCAAAAGCTGAGAAGTGGCTGAATTTATGAAAACGAAGAAAAAAATAAAGATTAAATGTCAGCTAAAACTGCACACGAGTATTTTGGGGAAAATAATTTTGCTAAATAATATTTTAAAAAACATAGGAAAGGTTGATCACTTGAAAAATATTTTTAAATTAAGGAAATAACTTATTTCATGAAGATTTCCGGCGTTTTTCTTAATTTGTTCTAAAATGATTTGTGAATCTCGAACGAAAGGAAATTAAAATAGTTACCGAACGAAATCATTCTCGCCTTATGCTATGTACGTGATAAAGCAAACAATTATCACATTAGAATGTTGTTTGATTACACACACACACGCGCGTGTGTGTGAATGTATCTGTGTGTGTGCGTGTGTGTAACGGACAAGAATTCGATATTATTAGAGAAGAAAATAGGAGAGATTTGTGCAATATAAGTTTGTTGCAATTCTACAAAATTATTTTAGCATCCTCAAAACGCACACACACATATAATTGTGTATTTGAGCAACAATCCCTATTTTATACAAGTTTCATTAAAAACGACTGACAAGATACTGCTGTTAAGTTTCCATTTTTCTTGCGTTCTTATAATTTTCTTCTTTTCTGCACGGAAATTATGCCGAAATTGTCCGGATGTTCTGCAAGTCCGAGCGCATTCGGCTATACTTTTAGCCATTATCAAGGATTATTTTATTTTTACTTATTAACTAAATGTATGGATTGTTTTTGTGTTCATCTAGGGGTATAGGAATGTTTGATTTTCCAAACACGATCAGAACATTGTGGCTTTGTTTATAGTTGATATTATTGAGTTTTGGCTTTTTCTTTTTTTTTAATAATGCTTCGATTATTTTGAACTTTTTTACATGTGGCTGAGGGTATTATATTTGTATTATCAACGAGTATCTTGCGGATGGAGTTTGGTAGGTCTCCGTGTGTATTTAAATGCGACCTAATTGAGTCAGAGAGATGTAACGTGAGTCTTCTTATTAGGCATGTTGTAGTATATCCATTATAATTGTTTAAGAATTTGGATTGGCCAGGAACACAGTTCTTTAAGAAACATGTAAATTCGTAAATAATATTGGTTTTCTGTAATTTGAATCTTGCAGATGAGTTATTGTTGACAATTTAAATTTCTTGTTTCTGTCGAATGTATGTCTTTATAAAGTTTCTAAGGGAATATATATATATATATATATATATATATATATATATATATATATATATATATATATATATATATATATATATATATATATATATATAAAGTAATTTAAGTTAAATTGTTTGGATATTAGGATTATTTAAATATGTGAATTATATGATGGGTGGTGACTTTGTTATGTTTATTTTGCAAGATTCTTTACAAAATATTTTATGACGGCGAAATTATATTTTTTAAAAAAGCAAGTTTAACTGATTCCAAATAATTTAATGTTGTTATACCCTTAACGGACTCTGGTTTTGTTCATATTTAACATTTGGGACATACGATTAGCGCTGGTGTTGTTCAGTATAAATATGATACAAGATAATATTTCAATAAATTTATCCGAAACTGATTCTGATGAGTAGTCAAAGCACAGGTGAAGACCACACACTGGAGCAACTCATGCTGGTACTGAACTCCGCCATCTGACATGTAGAGCCCATTAGTAAAACTCGCCAGTGAAAAAAAATCTCATTCAGTGTTCTTCAGAATTTAGTTTGAAACTTGGAATAGGGAAGAGAAATATAAGAGAAAGGAATATTAACTCAGAAGATTACATAATGAGAATCAGGAATGCACTTTTTCAAAACTAAAGTCGTTAGAAATGAACTTGAAAAACCCCGACCTCACTGAACTTTTTGGTAGTACATCGTTAACTATAACACCGCGTAAAAATAACCGCGTCTAAATATGTATATATGGAAAAAATATCTGTGAGAGCTCGTGTGAATATCATTTGCAATGTGAGTGTAAACGCAGAGAAGCATTTATCACTTATATGTAAGTGCACTTGCCTAAAACAGAGCAGCTTCATCTGTGCGTGTATGCATGCGTGTCTAACTAGAAGAGTATTCATGCCCCCGTTGTGTCGCCTGTCGCCATGAAGTTTTGATTTGGTCGAAAGTGCCAACAGAATACGGTTCCGTTGATTTTCTCCTGTTTCTTATCGGTGGTAAAAGCCGGCATCCAGGGCCCTGAAGACTTCAATAAGCGACCTGCATGCCTTATCTCGAAACAATAATATTCCTTGCAGTAACAGGCTGAGCATAATGTACCGATCGTTTTTCATATTATGTAAAGGCGGGAAAAAATGACTTTGGCAATAATATATGCAAAAGGAAGAAAACAAAATAAGTGGCAAAAGCTTCAAGAGATAATTCAAAAGAGAAAAACGAACGAAAACGAGAAAGAATTAATATGGACGAAGAATTAATAAAAAATATTATGAAAAATGATATGAAGAAGAGGAATAAGAAAAGGAATAAGAAAAGGAATAAGAAAAAGCAGCAAAAGAATAAGAAAACGAAGAAGAAGCATAAGAAAACGAACAATAACAACATCAATCACAAAAAATGGATGAGGAAAAAGTGAGCTATCAAAGACCCACGTAAATTATCAGAATATTTTGAAATCAAAAAAATTATTTGATATTCCTCAGCAGTGAATATTGGTTTCAAGGTTTTTCATTGCCAAGGGCCTTATTTTGACGATAGGTATTGAACGAGCAAGATATGCACCTCATTTATCTATCTATCTATCTATCTATTATTATTATTATTATTATTATGATGATGATGATGATGATGATGATGATGATGATGATGATGATGATGATGATGTCTTCTAAATCATATTCCTAATTTTCAATATCTACAACCCACTGATAAACAAAAAGGTCTACAATAATTCGCAACAGGAAAAAAATAAAAAAAAAATTGACAAAATTAATACCAATAACAAATAGTTTACTCTAAGGAATTCAAACATTCGAGGCTATTAGCACTAATACTATTAGTTGTAAACTAACGATAGAAAGGAAATGAAAGTAATACTATTTAAAAAATAATAATAATGAAAATATATTATGTAATAAATTTGGGTAAATTAATACTATTAAGATCTTACTTCTTCATGAGACTTGAATATTTCAATTTTGCTTAATACTATAAATATATTTCCTGTCATTTCCTTTAAACATTTTAATTCGGTAATTATTTTCCGAATAACCTCAAGAATACGA
The DNA here is from genome assembly GCA_964036315.1 of Acanthosepion esculentum. Taxonomy (NCBI): domain Eukaryota; kingdom Metazoa; phylum Mollusca; class Cephalopoda; order Sepiida; family Sepiidae; genus Acanthosepion; species Acanthosepion esculentum. Next base: position 107,057,707 of record OZ038493.1, read on the forward strand.
ACACGTCAATTAATGTCATACCTATGAATTAAAAGATGTTCTTGAGAAATGTCAAAACTTATTTGAAAAGCTAAATTCCTAACGGCATGTCATTATTCAGTCGAATAGACTATACTTAATTGTGGGTAACAAATACAGCCAATCCAATTAACTAGATGTTATGCCTAAAAAACCTTCTTACGTAATCATTAATCTTAAAAGTGTGGGTTTTAATTTGTTTTTCAATTGTATAATAATTCAATGCGAATGGGTTTTAAATTGATTCCCCATTTTATGTCCAGTAGAATCTTATAGTAATACAAGCTTACCTATGATATAAAAAATGACGGCATATTTTAAGTCCTATTCTTAGACCATTTTCATATTTTTTTTGTTTTTTATCTCGTGACCCGTGGGGTCTAGGGACACTATTTGTACTGCAGCCACAGTAGTAGTGGTGTTTCTTGATAGCCTGACAGAACCCAACCCTATCCGCCGGTTTTGAATTCAGAGTTTTTGTCAGCCAAGGTTATAGAAACCAGTCTGTCCTGCTATTGACCGGGGTGGGGAGAAAAAAAAGGGATTTCCCAGTCACATAAGTGAATGTAATGGATCCGACTGGAGCTCGAACTCGGCTCTCTGATTCTTCATTCCGAGCTGTTATCCATTACACCACCGTGCCTTCCACACCCGCTCATATACGTCACTTTACATTTATTTTCTCAATTATTATAGGCATTGATTATTATTATGATGTCATTTTAAAATGATCCATTTATTACTTAATAAATATAGAAAACCGTTCTCCCTCTTTATGTTCATTAGAATCTGACATAAATACGATTTTGCATGCCATCAAAAACAACATCTTATTGACTTTTTACTATTATTTCTTTTCACATTTAAGTCTTTCAATGCATTTTTTCCAATTATTATTGCTACACTCTGAAATGTTAACTGTTTTTACTGCCGAATTTTTAAAATATCTTGAAAGTGTCAGAAAAATGACACAATCATCCGGATTTTTCATTCGAAAGGAAGATTAATATTTCTAGCAAAAATACGTAGAAAACTTCACCAATATGTTTGACATGACATTTAGAAAGAGATTTCTGAAACGAGATTGTTAGCTATCGAGCAGTTTTAGTCAGTTTCTCAACAGACATTGCGCCCAAAGTTACAAAGTTTAGGGACTGAAATCACTACACTTAGAAATCGGTTTATCAGATAATTTTGCTAACCTTTCATAGTGAAGTATAGGCTAGTTTTTTGATTTTTAATCTCTCGATCACATGACATGAAGGTTTTCACTGTGTGGTATGCTGGTCGTGAGCTCATCTCGACACTTTACAAAATGTGGATATTGGGTAATTTACATGCAAATCCGAAAAAAGAAAGAAAATATAATAAAGTAAGGTCCCAAATGGTGATCTCCAACTCGCCCTTCCCAAACTAGTAGGATAAGCCATGTTTCGGCCAGAGAAATCCAAATTCCCCTACCTACCCTCCCACTAGAGAACCGACACACATTAAGACCAGAAAAGTTTTGGTGGATTCTTGATCGAATGTTGAAGCGAGAGAGAATATCAATAGCTCTGTCCGGTGGGAGTATAGGTAGGTACGACAATCGGAATTTCTCAGATCGAGACAGGACCTATGGAACTATTTTGTCTGTTTAGGGGTGGAGTAGACATATTTAGGACATTCCTTAAACTATTTTTTTTTCCATTTTTCATTTGTTTTTCAAATTTGCATGTAAAATGCCCAAGATCCACTCTTGGGAAAGCGTCGATATACGAAATGTAATGTTTTAGAAGAAAACCACAAGTGGCCAGCAAAGATCGAACTCGCTACACAGTTATAATAATCGGCGATATCATCTTGCTAATCTCACGGCGATACACAAAAGCCTACTTCTATATGTATTTGTGAATATCAGGTTTTGTTCCAATGTTCATTAAATCAGATTTTTAACCTGCTTCTTTGCGCGTGCCTTTCACTTCATTTACAATTCCTTTATTGTTTTTTGGGGGGTTTTTTTACATTTTTTTTTCATTTACTGTTGATACGATTGTTGCTGCCATCAATTTTTTTTACTTTTTCTTTTGTCAAATAAAAGAATTGAAGAAATGTCCCCATTTTCAGCAGAACGGTATTATCAGTGTCGTTTGCGACATCCTGATACCAAACACGCTTCTTTCGTTCATAGCATTTTTTTTGCTTTTTTGCTTTATTTATTCTCAGTTTCAATGTTCTCTGCTGTTTTTCCCCCAAAGGAATGAGATTGCTTACTCTTATTACATTAAGCATTTTATCAAAGAGCCTCTTTATGAGAACTGGTTATTATTAAGTGTTCGTATCGCCTGGCTGCCGGCCTTATTGCGGTCGCTTTGTTTAATCTTTGTTGAAGATAACTGCCAAAGAAGGTCGATGCTTTCAAAACCTTTTTTTACTATAGAAAGGTTGTTCATTATATATATATATATATATATATATATATATATATATATATATATATAATTTAACTTATAAAAGATTGTCATGGGTCGTAAGTAAGATAAGATATAAGGGAAACAAGATAATGTGAAGTTAATGAGTGATGAGAAGACAATATTGGGTATAGATGAGAAGTTGAGCAGAGATCCTACAACAATCAAAACACAAATTGAAAACATTGGTAAAAGATCAAATAAAATCTGGCTTTAAGAATGTTAGAGAAACAGATTTTAGAAAAATTAAAGCTGAATTGACCAGCAAAGAAATGTTTTACGAAAGAAAACAGATTTGACAAAAGTCTTAAAAGTATAAAAAAAATACCACCTTTAAGTAAAACATCACAAAGAGAAATCTTTAAGATGTACGAAGAAAGCGGATTTCTCAACAATACTTTGTAGTAATGACTGTAAAGGATGAACCTGATAGTTGAACCTTTACTTCTTTTTCCGAACATTCATTGCCACTTTTGTGATGCCAACGAATAGTGGTTGTCGCTTTTGAAATGCTCGTTGTAGTAGAGACTTTGTAATCGCAGATACAACTATAGTACGCCGTTGAACATTACTGGTGTCAGACGTCTTCGAATAATCTCGCACTAATAGTACTTGCTCGAACAGTAATCCGTATAGCGAACCGAAAAGAGAAATAGTATAGAGAATGGCGGCCTGTATAGTAATAGGGGATAAACTAGAAATGCAGAGCAATTAGAAGTCACGCTACCTTCCATATATGCGTTTCCTCTATGATCACGTGGTCTACTTAATTCCATAATGAATCGCCTGTCTTTACTCACTGGTGATCTATATTCAAACTCAAGTATCGGCAGCGACACTTTATTCCTATATAAGACTTCTAGATGTAAACTGTTAACCGACACGACAAAGAAAATAAATGTGTGGAGGAGGATTAATGTTAGGACCTAGTATTATAGCCAGTAAAATAATCCTCGCTTTAGAGCTGATGGTTGTTTTATGATACATGTAGGCAATTGCTGTAAGTTTTTAGGCAAGACTTTTGTTCTGGGTCGTACGGCTCTCAATCAAGCTGATTTAAGTGAAGAGTGTGTATTCATACGCGCGATAATATTTACTTACGTCCTTCAGTCGTGGCACTTTTTCTATTTTGCCGGAAAACAAACAGGCTTAAAGAGTTCCACATTAATAGAATGGCTTCCAGATAAAAACCCGTTAGAAAACTTGGTGCCCATCACTAAAAGAGATACGAAATAAAAACAATATTAAAACAAAAATCTCTGTAAATTAAAAAAAATCAGCTCTACTTACCTGAGATACAGAGATGACGTCGTCTTATTTTAACTCTAAGATACAAACCTATTAAACATAATAATAAAACTCAATAAGGTTGAACCCACCAATGAATTCACACACGAACTTGAAACAAAAAAACTCTCTAACTTTCCTCATCTTTCGACATCTTATTAATACGCAACAATGATAAAATAGATTTTAAAGTTTACCAAAACTTCACAAACAAAAACAAAATAATTAATTTCTAATCCCACCATAACCAGAGAATAAAATCTGGACTACTCATAAGATTTTACTTCAAAACCCTTAGAATAAGTAGCCATGTATGCCTATATGAAGAAGAGGAATATATTGAGAAAACATTCAAACTTCTCCACCATTTCAATACAACCAAAAAAACAGATACTCACCCAAATTACACAAAATTCATAATCATGCCCTCCAACACCGTTTTGACTAAATTCGCAAAAGAATTCTTTCTTTTTTTCTATGTGCCGTGTCCTTTCAGGACGTAGGCGAACATGGCTCTCTACCTACCTCTATCTCTTGCAGCTCTCAACAAGTTTCTTCCCTCTGCCACCTCCCCCATACCACGTTCTGTCATCCACTTAGCCATCCCTAACACTAGGATCGTTACCATCATCTCCACGACAATTGGAGATAAAATTAGGAAGAAAAATAAACCAAATACCATTTCAAACGCCAGAATTTATCAGATAAAGTGTCTACAGTGCAAAAACATTTACGTTGTGGAGACATCACGGAATCTGAAAACCGGGATCTACGAACACAAGAGAGACTTGTGGTTAGACAGATATTCTAACGCTCTCGTCTTACAACAAAACGACGTGTGATATAGATTTGATTTCACTAAAGCCAGCTTAATTTAAAAAAAAAAAAAGAACATAACCCTTTAAGGAGAAAATATTTTGAAAATATATTTATAGCATTACTACCAACTATATTACATTACATCACCATCTTTCTACAGATCCATTATTCATGAATAATACATAAAGAGATGTAAATTTACAAATCCTTTTCAAAAATAGGCATGTGATATGCTTTAATGATAAATCCAACCAAAACTAGATTATTGCAATATCTTACTTCGTTTCACCGACACACACAGAGTTGACAACCGCAGACATTCACCACACGCACATACACTTACACAAGAATATAAACATTCAAATAAAAAATTATTGCAACTTATCGCTACATTTCACCGAAATACATGAGCGTGATATCTATAGACATTCCTTACACAGACACACTTATACACTTACATGAATTAATGTGACCGTCCAACATGCACACTTTTACACTATCACACACTTTAATGTACAAAAAGTCCCTCATATATTATCTCTTGCGTTAATATATGTGATGCGTGTCTGACCAATGAGCACTAACCAAAAATCATAACATATCAGTAGGCTGTCACTTTGCTTTTTCAGTTCTATTCTCGATCTCTGAAGAAGGCTTAATAAAGGTGAAATATGATATGTTAGATGGAGATATGTTTCATATTTGTTCTTTATTTTATTCTATCATCTTGTCGGATTCCTATCCATATCTGATCTACATTTGATGTTTAGCTCATATATATTGTGTATTTAGGCAGCAATCCTTCAGTTATACATCTTTCATTAAAGATGACAGACAAGTTACTACGATTAAACTTTTTATTTAATTTTTCTTGTGTTCGAACAAGTATTTTCGTTTCTGCAGGTATATGTGTGTGTGTTTTTAGAGTTATAGGGATGTTTTATTTTCCGAACACAATGATTTCAAATGTCTCTTAAGGAAATGTGTTCCTGATCAAACCGAATTCATAAATAATTACATCGGTTACACTACTACATGCCTATCCACACGCCTTACCTTACACCTATCCGACCACAGCTCCGTTAGAACCCATTAAAACACATACACAACTTATCAGACTCCATCCGAAACATAAAACTACAAACATAATAACCTCATCCACATGTAAAAAAAGATTACAAATAATGGAAACCCCAAGAAAAAAACAACACTCAGTAATATTAATTACGAATACGGCCACAGTGTGCTGGAAATAAAACATCCCTAGGACTGTAGGACCATAAACACAACTCATAGATCTAATTAAAAATAAAAAATAAAATCATCCTTGATGATAGCGAAAAGTATAGCCAAAAAGCGCTCAAAATTACAGAACATTTGACAGTTTCTATACACTATATGTTCAGAAAAGAAAACACCTATTCGAACACAAGAAAAACCAAATAAAAAGCTTAATCGTAATACCTTGTCTGTCCTCTTTAATGAAACATATATATATATATATATATATATATATATATATGTGTGTGTGTGTGTGTGTGTGTGTGTGTGTGTGTGTGTGTGTGTGTGTGTTTGGTTTTAGACATCATGTCCCCTTCGTGACGTAGACGATCATGTCCCTGCATATATTTGTTCTTTATTATCTCTGAGTTTCCATAACTTCTTGGAAAAGAGAGAAGATGTTTTTTGTTGCCTTTTCTAGATAATTGATATGAGTTAACTATTTTTATCGTAGACTGGTTGCCAACAAAGACTAGAGAGTCCACTTTATCTACTTTATGGTTTATATATATATATATATACATATATATATATATATATATATATATATATATATATATATTGATTCATATATAAAAAGAAATTACGATGAAATAAGTTAGCATAAATATGCCTCACCCACTGAAAACAGTTATTGTCAATATTTTAAA
>OZ038493.1:107066711-107124211 GCA_964036315.1 Acanthosepion esculentum
CATTATTATTATTATTTTTATTATTATTAATGTTAAAGTGTCATAATCCGATCGTAGACATCCTTTGTCTGCATCACCGCATGTATATTTTTTCTTTTTTCTTTATTCTTTTTTCCCTTACTAGTCTCTCTCTTTCTCTCTCTTTCTATATATAAAATTTTTGCCAAATATACTTGATAAAGTGGTCAGCATGTCGAACAAACCCCATATCTCCCCGTCTTGATTATAACTTATTGTTATATAACTAATTGTTGTCATAAACCCCAAAATGATACTACCAATTTGGAGTTGTCAAAAACAATGCATGACGTGTGTTTTAGGGGGGTGTTTTTCGAGAAAAATGTTAAATTATTGATTTAATATGTTAAAGTTGCTATGATAAGAATATCATATCATGTCGCATATCTATTATTGGTTTAGTGTATTGTGTTTTACAGCATATCAAACTCATTTTTTTTATTTAAAGCCGGCATGATTTTTAGGATAGGTTCGTATAAATAGAATAATTATTGTTTGTAAGAAATTATTTTGTAGATCAGTGTTTGGGTTTATTTTGTTTTACGGCATATCAACACCTCAGTGGGTTATTTAATAACGACAAGATTTTTAGGATTGGTTCTTATGAATAGAATATGTGTTTTTTGTAAGAAATCAGTTTGTAGATCAGGTTTCATTGACGTATTTTTACAAAGAGGGGTTTTGTCGAAAGTCAAATCTATTGAGTGTAATTTTTTTTATTTTCAAAAATGTATTGCTGGTAATATTTTTTTTCAAAATATATTGTTTGCATTTTTATTACAAAAATATTTTTATATACTTTCATAGTGTTTTACCACACCGAGTCAGGGTGAACATAGGAACAACAGCAATTACGAAGTGGTACACCACGCTCCTCAAAACCTTCCGATCAGAGGCCTTGCTGCCGGATGTAGTTTATCGTCATAGCCAGAACATTAACTTTTATTACAAGGGACTTGCAAGTTCCTGGAAGGTTGTCAAGTACAACTGACTCTCATAAGAAGGCCGGTGGGTACAACGGCCAAAACCTTGTGACGATAACAACGAAGTTGAGTGTTATGATTTTATTGTTTTTTCTTCCTAAATTTCCATGCATTTTATGTCGTGTTGTATCATTCGTAATAAAAGGGAAACAGAAGTAAAAAATTCAACTCTTTGTATTTAGCTCGATGTGTCGTCTTGTGTTTATCGACGGTAATCTGCGCACGGCGTGAGAGTGAGAATACTAGTCTGACTAAATCAGTGTATAATAATGTTTCCTTTTAGTTGAGGAACGAACTCAAGGCTTTACACAAAGAAAGCTTTTTCAAAAGAGATTTTTTCCGAACAGCAGGTCGTCAGCGACAGAGATCTTGAGAATTAAAACAATTTAAAAGAGAAATACATTTTCCATACGCTAATCAATATAAATATAAGTTAAGTCCCATCGGTCATCTGTTTGTTATGAAACGCTAAAATCAACATGAACTTGCCACCAAGTTTTCACTTTCAGCGAATTTTTTCTTTGCCTCATCACATAAATTTAAACTTTCATTTTCATGTCACATAACAAACAGAGAGCGACGCAGATACTTGTTCTCGAATCATATGTTTTAATAGAGGGCGACTGATATCTTATGTATGATGGACTCTCCCGTCTTCAAGAGTTATATTTAGGCGAAAGAGTCCATCATACATAAAATAGGGTGTTACTTTTCAGCCATCCTGTACATGCCTAGATTTTATATTAGGCTATTCTGGGTTCAGTTTCTACGAGTTAGATATGTTGAATAATTGCTTTGATTTTCTTCCTTCAATATAATTAAGAATTGTTCCCTGTTCATTCAGGATTTGGGCGATCATGGCTCTTCACAACTTCCTAACATTCCAAACCATAAGTAATATTTGTTTCTTTATTATTCCTCCTGCTGTGCAATACATCTACACAAAGACATTAGGTAGGTTACCCGCGTTTTTCCTCTGTCCCTCCTAACTTCAATATGTCCTCTCGATGTCAAATTCTCCAAGCCATTACTCCTCACTATTTGTCCTAGATATATCAACAATCATTTATTTAATGTAAATACCAATCTGTCCTTTATGAAATGTCAAGAAATAATAAAAAAATATTTAAATATTTCTTGACCGCGAATATGTTTGATATATTTTTTAAATGATTGCCGTGATAATTCAAATATTTCCTAGATTAAAAAAGTTTGCCTGTACAAATAAAATCAATAAATTTAAAACTCAAAATTAAGCAGAATATTACTCAATATGAAATCATTTCAGTTTATGTGTTAAATTATATTGAATGTGTAAGATATGGCAAAATAAAAGATCCTCTCAAGGTAACTTGTTTAACTTTTATTACACATGAAACTTCATTAAATAATAGCAATCTTTTAAGAAATAATGAATAAAGACATTCTGCCATAATCGTTATCAGTTTTAATTTTAATAGATTTTATGCTGTCCAGAAAGTATGAATTTAGTACATATCGAAGCACTGGTATGCAAAATCCAGATCATTTCCTCTTTCGTTTGGCTGTTGAGACTATTGTTACCTGAGACAAATCTACTAGCCATAAATATAGTTGGCTAATAAATTTCCATAGCAAAATGTTTTGATTCAAAGTTACTTATTTTTACTCATAATTTGCAGCTTCACATTTGAGATGTAATTAGAGAAGAAAATATAGAAAACTTACTTTCCGGGTGTTTCCATATAGGTAAGAACACGCTTACCTTTGAAAATAATATTCGTCATCCTATTTTTTACCGGGACTTTAAAGACGACCGCTGATCTCGATTCGAGATAATCATGGTCATTGTTCTGGTGAGCTTTGCTCTTTTTTACCTCGACTTTAAGAATTTAGGCCCACTAGAATGGCGTCCTAGATCTGGTCATTTTTACAGTTGCAATGGCTAGAGGTGACCATAAGTCTTATTCTAACAGTTTCATTCTAGCACTTCTCATTTCTCTTCCGGCTTCTTCCTTTCCAGTCCACTTTGATCTTCAAGAATCTAAATACAATGCTAATCGTCGTCTTCTGTCGCTCTGTTCTTTTATTGTTTTATCTCATTAATAATGCTTTTTTCTCAGATTCTTTCACTCATAGTGATCCCTTGTGTCATAATGGCTTTATTGCCTTGCTTGGGCGAAATAATTTAAAGAAAAAAGAAAGCAGCAAATACCTCAGGCACAATGCAGGTCAGGAAAATTATGAAATTATATTCAATGTAGAAGAAAGGTGATGAAGTTGCTTCTGCTTGACGGAGGTAGGATTTGGATTGTTGATTCTCAAGGAATTCTGGCACCTCATGTGAAAAGTTGATACCGAATCTGCTTACATGCGACTATTTTGCATTATACTGTACTAAATTTACCTTAATAAAGAGTAAATTCTATTGTGATTCTGAACTAGTTAAGTATTTACCATTATTGTCAAACCTCAGAGTAAAAAGTCAAAAGTAGCAAAGTTCGATTGCAGATTTAGAAGTGGAGCCTCTTTATTTGGGAGACACTTCCTAACTTCATTTCCACACCATTTGGTCTTGTGTCGAACTAATCTCGACTTTGTAAATATCTTTACTCAGTCTTTCATTTGACGATACACACGAGTACCGAGAATAAAACTCTAAATACACTAAATAAATACAAATGATGAACATCCAATCAGGAATAATCGTTAGAGGATAAAAAACAAACAAAATCATAAAGTGACATAGAACTTCGAATCGAGAAGAAAAATCCTCGCATCTTAATTCGAACAAGATCTTTTTTCAAATTTAATTATCGGCTAACGAATTTATCGGGTTTTAATGAACTCTAATAACAAAGAAATCGACAGTTGAACTGCTAATTACGCAGTAATTGGATTAATGAATTTAAAGCCACCACAACCACCCGTCACACCCAAATCTGATCCGGCTCCCTACACTTAGCTTCATGGCACATAGCACAATCTCTCTACACTTCTACCCAAACCACCACTGTGATAACAACCACCACCACAGTAATAATGACTGCAGTTGAAAACGTCGTCACCAATTGGAAAAGCACCACTACCTTTATAATGGTGGCATATTGTCATCAATATTTTTGTAGCTTGACCACAAACGATTTTAATGATAATATTTAGTCATCACCGCAGTTATTCCTACCTATTCTACTTATATCACATCTAAAACAATATTGATAATACCACAAGAAAATATCTGCGCAGTTAGACTGGCTCTGTTTTTACCTAATTTGACAAAATTGCTGAAAATTATAGTGGGTAAATTAGAGCAGACTTTAATTTTAACAAATGAAGTTAATTAACGTTTTCGGTAGCTTGCTTATTAAGTGTCAAAGATTATTAATTAATTAACATCTCCTTTTTGGAGTATGCAACTTGTCCTCATTTTATCCTCTGCAAATATGATTATTATTAACTTTCCAGTCTAATGTTGAAACTATGCAGAATTCCCATTGTTCTATTCATGGTCTACTTATCTAATTAAAAAAGAGGGCGTCGAAGATTTTTTAAGTGTTGTTAAAATTATTAGGTTGTATTTATTTATTTTTCTTTCAAATATGCTTTTAGCGAGTGTGGAAATTTTATTTTTAATTTGAATGGACATTGATTAATGACTGCTTACTCTGGATTGATATTGATTGTAGATTACTTTTATTGTATTTGATCTGCATTGATGGTGATTAAAAACAGTTTAATTTGATACAAAATCTACGTAGTGTCAGTATCTTCTCCAAACTGAACTCACTAAGCAAGAGAATTGTCCTGCAAAATAAATGTGCTATGATAAAGCATTAAACACCGCGAAATATCTCTAAATAATTTTACTGAATATTAACTATATAAAATACACATATAATTATAGGAATAATGACGCTTTTAATTTAGGGATAAATTCTTCTAATAGAGTAGATAGGTTCATCTACTGTCCGGTTTAGACTCATCCCCAGTCTTTTGAACAAGAGTAGAGAATTATCCCTTGTTTTTTGTTCAGCACTGAGTTTCCGGTTTCTTCTAAATTTTCCTCATTCTCTTTGACTTCCAGTAGCGATTGGTATCTTAGTGGCATTATCGCCTTGCTTGGTATGAATTGATTAAAAAAGGTTATGTCCTAGAAATCAAAGTTTTCTATTAAATTCAGGTTGAAAATAAAATTTAATAAATATTGATTTATTTGTCCGACTAAGATCTTGAAGAATAAAGTCATTGTTTTTAGAAATAAATCCTTTTAAAAATATTTCATCGCTTTTTTTACCTGAAGCGTGATAGCAACTTTTACTGGGCGTGGTTCACTGTCCTGTGCTTTTCATTTTGAAGGTCTGCTTGTCGCCAATTTAATCCCTGGGTTAACAAATTATTTGCAAAGAACTGTATATTTTTTATATAGATCTTTTTTCATATATATACAGAGCGCCCTTATGCGGTAATTATAGAATTTTCCCTACCAATCTTTAAGCTTAGATTTTGGTGGAAATTTTCACTGAGAACGCATCAAAATTCCTAATTAAACATCAGCTGAGTTGCGGAGGTGCGTATGCACTTTGTCAGTGGAATCAAAAATGTTAATTTGTGATTTTATATCGGAAACTCTGAGAGGAGAAAATGTAATTATTACAGGCGTTATTATTCTGATCAGCTTACTCATCTTGGTTCTTATATTCTCACTTCGGTTGGTTCATTTTCTATCTCAACTCGAGAACTTGAACATCAGGAATCTTTGAAACAGTTTCCTTAATCTGGGCTATGACCTCTAAATTTGGGACTCAACTGCTGGAGAATTTTGAGACCTTTTCTCAGAATTCCTTCCTCAGAGTTACTTCAATGGCATCTTTCACAGATTGATGGCCAATATAGTTGTAACTAATATCATATACTTTCAAGTGCTGTATTTCCTGTATTTCACTTGCCTTGACCATCTCAAATGTTTGGTTATATGACGAATCCAGGTTATATTGAATTCTATCGGTCGAAGAATGGTTCGATCTGGTTAGATAAATTACTTTATAAATGATGTTTCATCTAATTGGGGAAGAATAATGGATTTATACATTTCCTTTGAGCGTAAATGAATGTAACGATTGGATTTGAACTCGGCTCTCCGATTTATCAGACGGAGCCGTTAACTATTACACGAAGGAAAACAAGAGAGAGAGCAGAGAACCCCTAACTATAAGAGTGGAAAAACATCGAAGAGAAACTGTAGATTTAAGTCAAGATAATAGACAGAGAAAATCTCTGGGGATTATAAAATCGAAAGAATCAACATAGATGTGAGGCGCTGTCAACATCCTTAGTAGACGGATGGTAGATATGAACACCATTAGAGAGCCTCTGATTAAGAAGGAAAGGACACAACATTTCCACCATCGCAGTTAGAACACGCATAACATTCAAACCTTTGAGAACAAACATTTGGTTTAAGGTTCCAAATTTTTACAACTTGATTACCCAAGAGAATTGAAGTGTTGGTTAAATCATATCTAATTCTATGATAGTTGTCAGTCCTGCGTCTAGCAGTGCATAAATGTCCAGTGGCAGAAACTAACAAGCTATACGAAGATGAATGTGAATGAGATGATAACCCTGAAGTATAAAAGTATAATGAAATGTGAACAATCTACTGTTGTGGGTTGACTAAAAGATACAATTCGAAATTCCCAAGTAAAGTACGATGACCGATCCCTGGAGATCGGTGTCCTGACTATCATGGCTAACATTAGCATGCTAATCCGAGTAAAAAAATAAAAAGTATATAATATCTTGTGTATCCGCGGAAATGAAATCAAAATACACATTCCATAAATCTGATGTTAAATGAAATTATTTAATCCTTGAATGATTTTTTCTTTGGGTTGTCAGCACAGAGATAGATTCATTTTGTCTGATTTTTATAATACCAACTGATAATATAAAGCACATCCTCTTCACTCAGATCTATTCTCAATAAATCAATATTTGTACAACTTTTCTGGTGATTACTTTCTTTTACACTTTTAAAGAGGTCGTCTTTGTATCAAACAATATACGTTCACCGAAGGTAGGGAAATGAAAAGTAAACTAGATGAGCAAAAAATAAAGGAAAAAAACAGAAATATAAGCGATGAACTGCTTTCGAAAGCTGCATCAGTGGCGCTTATCAGAGAAAATATATTCCATCTACAGTGTAGAGACAGGAGAGTCTTATATTTTTATTCAAATCAATCAGCAAAGAAGTTAAATGCTGGATTTACATACGGGCTATTTTATCAAGTGTCCTTGGGAGCCTAAAACTTTAAAAAAAGAAAATATAATAAGATTTATTTAATCTTAGTTGAAGTAGTTGTATCCAAATGTGTAATTGTTATATAGGAATAAAGTGTCCCTGCCGACACTTCAGTTTGAACATAGATCCGCCAGTGAGCAAACACAGGCGATCCCATTATTGAATTAAGTAGACCACGTGGCCATAGAGGAAATGCATATATGTAGAAAGTAGCTGACGATTAACGATCGTTATTTCTACTCTCTTTGAGTAGTGGTCCTTTTTTTACCGACCGTTTACGACCGGTAATTCTTTCAGCGCGTGGAATTTTCTGTCAACGTCCTTTTGTTTGTACTCTTTTGTTGTTTTGTTAGTTTTACTTTACTGAATGGTTTTTTTTTTTTTGCTAAAATGTTTGGATTTTTTTTTCACTCCCCCTTATTTTTATTATATCCATTTTTTTCCTTTCTTTTATTATTATTTTTCTTTTATTCTTTTGTTAATTTTCTGTAACACTCCCCCTCAAATTCTTTCCTTGTTTCTACGTGTTTACATTGTCTTAATTTTTAATTTTCTATTTATATATTACGTGTTAATTTGTTTCTTGATTTCCTTTTTAAATATCGTTTAAATTACAACAATATTGTTCAGGGAGGTTCCCGCTTTTTGTTCACCCCTCCCTTTTTAGAGCTTTGAAGTTAACCTTTCCCTTGGACATCGGTAGCCTGTCTCCCGGTGGCACCATCAAGAATGAGATGGGAACAGATTCTATGAGAGAGGTCGACGGTGTCCTCACCGCGGCCATGTTCAATGCAGGACAGCAACCCTAATCGGTTTCATTATGGCTTTTTGGTTAGCAAGTTTGAATGCTCGGTGCCTCAGGTCGGAGTCTCGTAGGGCGAGACTCGATCACGATCTTCAGCGCCTCGTGGTGGATGTTTGTTGTGTGCAGGAGACCCATTTTTTATCTCGCGACCGTGAGGACATTCTGTCTAATAGGTTCGTCCTCTATTCAGTATGTTTTGATGGATGCTCGATGGGTATTTCCTGGGGATCAAGTCTCTGGATGCAGCGTGTGCTCTTGTCTTCGCGGATCCGGCAGGCAGGTTTGCGAGCTGGATTTTACCATAAAGGATAAGGCTCTTCGTCTCATTGGGGTTTATGTGCCCAATGATAATGCGCAGCGGTCTGATTTATTTCGGCAGATCGCGCCGTTTTTGATGACATCTCGTTCGGTAGTTCTAGCGGGTGATTGGAATGCCGACCTGGATCCCGATATAGATCGTATATGGCAAAAATTGGGTACTAACAACCCGGATGTTAAGTCGTTTCGGGACTTTATCAACGGGTTTGATCTCGTCGATAAGTATCGAAATTAGCACCCCCGGAAGGACTTGGACTAGGGGGCGGCAGCTCGGATTCGGTGGTGAGCGCAAGCTATATCGACCGAGTTCTAGTTAAGAGAGTCGAAGTAGAACTCTTAGAATGTCCAATTTTCCATTTTATAGCCCTGGTCAGTTCTATTTAGCCGACTTTCCCCGCCTCGAGGCGGCTGAAGCGGCTGGGTGCGAGGGTCCCATTACAGAGTCTGAGATCTGGGATGCGCTGAAACAGGTTGACTTGGACAAGACTCCAGGATTAGATGGTCTTCCTTACGAAATGTACTTGAGGCAGTCGCCCATCTTTGTCCCCTTGCTGGCACTGACCTTCAACAACTGGTTGAAGCCGGGGTCTATACCTCAACTCTTCACCAGGGGTGTGATCAAGTTGCTTCGCAAGAGCAAAGATGGTGGCGATGGGGTAGATAATTATCGGCCTTTGACGATGTTAAACATAGAGTTGAAGATTTTAGCCAAGGTCTTAGCCGGCCGTTTGTAGGCTGTCCTCACTAGTCTGATTGGTCCCGAACAGACTTTTGCTGTGAACGACAGGACTATTCAGGACAACCTTCATTTGGTACGCTTGATCATCGAGCAAGTCGACAGTGATGCCGCGCTGATCAATTTAGATCAGTCCAAGGCTTTCGATAGGGTTGACCATCGATTTTTGGAGGCTGTTCTTTCGGCCGCCGGTTTCGGGCCGGACTTCCGCACTTGGATCCGACTGCTGTATGCGTCCCCCGTTGCGCTGGTAGAAGTGAATGGGGTAAGATCGAAACCTTTCATTTTGTCTCGCTCCATTCGTCAAGGTTGTTCGGTGTCTTCATTGCTGTACGTTCTTGCTTTGGAACCTTTCCTGCGTAAGTTGAAGACGAAGCCTGTCCTTCGCGGAATTTCCTTACCTGGTGCTACCACCTCGGCCAGGTACTCCGCCTATGCTGGTGACGTTTCAGTTCTTGTGTCGAGCAGAGCCGAAATTAACGAAGTCAGCAAGTAAATCAAAGTCTATGAGATGGTGACAGGGGCCAAGATCAACCGCGATAAGTCTGTTGACTTGCAGTTGAGTTCGTGGAAGGGGGTTTCTCTTCCGGATCTTTCCACTGAACGGACGGTCCGGTCAAGATACTCGGCGTCTGGTTCGGTCCCGACCTGTTGGAAAGGAATTGGTCGGAGATGCGGGAGAATGCCGAGGTTGCAGTTCGTCTGTGGTCCCGGAGGAATCTTTCTTTGAAGGGGAGCGCGGAAGTATGTGCCTCGCACATCTACCCGATTCTCCTTTATCGACTTCCACTCCCGTCTAACACTTTATTGGCGTTTGTAAGGCTCTTGTTCTTCTTGTGGGGAGGCAGACCCGCCATGGATAGTCGCGAGATCTTTTACCTTCATCCTTCTAATTGCGGTCTAGGGGTGCCTTGCGTTGAGATTCGTCAACATACGCTTCGTATTACTTATCTAGACCGGATGTGTATGCAACTGGATGAGAACGGCGAATTCTGGAAGGAAGACGCCCATAAACATTTTCCATCCTTGAGAAATGTTCGCTCGTGTGAGGAGAAGGCCGGCCGTACTCTTCGAGGTGAGGGCTCTTTCTATCGTGAATGTCGGATTGCCCTCAAGCGACTCTTACGGGCGAAGGATGGCCTCTCCGATATCCAGATCAGGACGGAAAGGAAACGACTCCATCCATTGGAATTTGGTGAAAGGTGGGTGAGTCTTGCGCATCTCTGCCGAGTGAAAGTTGCTGACTTTTTGATGCCGGTTAGGAGGATATTGCGTTTGCTGGGTTGAACATTAGCAAACCCTCCCCGTAATAGTTTAGTGTAGTTTAGTGTAGGTCGTTTTTTGTTTTAGTTCTTTTCTCGTTAGTAAACTTAGCTAGTGTATGTATGCTCATTGGCCCCTTTTATTTTTTGTCCCCATTTTTCTCTGTTGGTTTAATTCCCCATACCTCCCATCTTAAATGGATAGTGATGTCGGTTCTCTGGTGGGTGCTGGGCGTCTTTCGTTTCGGGTGTGACTTTCGTAACTGTTTTTGTGTTTGAATGAGTGTGTGTTTGAGTGAGTGCTTGGGATGTATGAATGTTTTATATTTTTTTCAAAGTCCAGCATTGATTTCGTCCGTTGAACTGATGTCACTGCTACATTTAGGGCTTTGTGGGGGTTTTGTTACTAACAAAAATTTTGTTTAGTTTCTTGTATATAGTTTGTACACATTTGTATATAATCATTGGGAATTTTTTTAAATTTTAATTGTTATTTTATTTCCCTCCCCCCACAAACAATTAATTGTATATATGGGGACTAGTTAGGACTTTATAGAGTTTCTGAGGTATTATAATGTATGAGGTAAGAATGGTAATTAAGAATGTGTTGTTTTGGTGAAAGTAATATTGTCTGTATATTTGGGTCAGTGGTTGCGGCTAGCTAAGTTTAAATGTTAAGACAGAAGAAGACCATCCTCTACCCCATTCCCCTTTTGGCCTTGTGTCACATTTGTACATATAGTACAATAAATATCATCGTTATTTCTATTCCATTTTCTATTACTATTCTGCATTTCTACTCTATCCTCTATTATTATACGGACCACTATTCTCTACTCTATTCAATATACTATTTCTCTTTTCGGATCACTACACGGGTTGTTATTCGAGCGAGTATTATCGAGCAAGTACTATTAGTGCCAGTTCCATTCGAAGGCGTCTGACACAAGCATTGTTCAGCCGCGTACTATAGTCGTATCTGTGATTACAAAGTCTCTACTACAACGAGCATCTTACGAAAGTGACACGGAGTATTCGTTGGCATCACAAAAGTGGCAACGAGTGTTCGATGACATCACAAAAGTAATAGTATAACAAAAGATGCCATCCAAAAACTAAAACAAAGTATTAAGAGACAGGAAAATTTCGTTAAAAGAGTGCTCAACTGCTATATAATATCAATCGTCCTATGTGCACTTTACTCACAGATGAAGAATAAACTTGTGGTAAGAGAGATATAGTTCTAAAGAAGCATGCTGAGAATACCCTAGATTGTTATTTGATTAATGAGGAAGTTTTAAGGAAAATGTAAACAAAAAGGACAGTTATAGTCAGAATTACAAAGAAAAGTTTAATACTCACAGAATGATACAGTATTTACATTAGTCGGACTATTGTCCTCATCTTTGTCGCCATATTTGTCACAACGTTTCGGCCGTTGTACGCTCCGGCCTTCTTCAGGTGGTTGGAATTTCGAACTGAACCCTTTATTTCGATCACTGGGGTAGACTGTTCTAGTTCCACGTGCAATGTTTGATGGATGTCAGTTATCAGTTATCTCCTGCTAATTTTCCCTCTGAAAGTTCTCCACTGCCTGAACCGAATAAAACTCACACTCTTTGAGTCTGTCACTGGATCTAACCAATGCCTTTATCCACTGTGCCATGTGTCCTCAAGCAATAAGGGGTTCAGTTCGAAATTCCAACCACCTGAAGAAGGCCGGAGCGTACGACGGCCGAAACGTTGTGACAAATATGGCGACAAAGATGAGGACAATAGTCCGACTAATGTAAATACTGTACATAATACCTCATCTCAGAAATATAGACAGACTCACAGAATGATATTATAGCGAAGATTTCGTATTTGAAATAGACGCTCCATTTTTATTATTAAATTGTATGTATGGCGTCTATTAGCTTGCGCATTCGAGAAATCCTAGTAAATAAAAAGTGTTTTCCGACAGAGATCGAATCTCTACCCCACTTTGCAGGAGAAAACACCATTTTAACCGAGGAATCTTGACACAAAGAACGACACAGTAAACAAGGCTCCATTTCCCCTTTTTAAGAAAAGCACATACTCTTGGGCCTAAGTTTAGGAGGGATAGGAAATAAACGATATTATTACGAAGCGCTACAAAGGACAGGACTTTACGAAGCGCTATGATCGCCTCCGTCTTGTAGAAGGGTACATAAGTATATGTGTTTTTGGGAGTAAACATATCATGAAATATATTGTATACGCTATTTTAGCGCAACATATACACATTCTGCTATCAACAGATGTCATCTTAAGTGGGAAAAAAAACAAAGTCTAATTTTTGTCGGTAACTTTGTGCATCAGTTCTTTATAATAGAACAATAAAAGAAATCTTAAAATTTTTCCGGTTTCCGAGTAAATAAAAACAAGTGCAAACGCTTGCAAATAGAAGAATAGTTTTGCAGGAAGTTTGAATTGAAAAAACAATTAAATTTAAAATCGTATAAAGGAAAACTTGTTTACAGCTGTGTCAAGTACGGTTACCGTGTCAACAAAGCATTGGAAGGAAGAATTCAAAGAAAGATTTTATAGGTGCTTTGTTATCTCCCTTTAAATCGTTCTTCTTAGCATTGTTTCAATTGCTTGGCCTTCTCGTTTCGCTGAGATTGATGACAGAAAAAATAATATGTAATCAATGGGAAAACGGAATTGTTGAAAACAGTTTGTTTTCTTTTTAGCCTGGCATATATCTGCAATATTCTCTTTCTCTTTCCTTTTATTGTCCATGTTTATCTATTTTGCGTTCTTCCATACCGCTAATACCCTGTGTGTATGCGTGATTATGGTAAGGTTTCTTTAAGGTCATGGATATCAAATGAAGTTACTGACAATTAAATAAATATTTTTTGGCTCATCGATACACGATTACAAGTAACGCATATTAACAAAAAATAACGTTTTCTAATATATAAAATATATATATATATATATATATATATATATATATATATATATATATATATATATATATATATAGATAGATAGATAGATAGATAGATAGATAGATATATATATATATATATAGATATATATATATATATACGCACAGTAGCCGAATTACCTACGCCTTGCTGCGTGTCACACATTTTTTTGTAAGAAAATGATGAATGATTTTTAAATCATTGTTATAATTTGGAGACAAATGATGCATTTCAATATTACTCAATGATCTTGCCGATGTGACCTCCAACTTCTGGCGTTCCCCTTCCGTAATTTGGGGTAGGAGACATTACCTTGTCCAAATTTAAATTTAATTTAAACCAAAGGGAAAAAATCAGTGGGCGGTTTGTGCAAAAAAAAACTTGATCTGAACCCTTTGATATGTATTTGATGCAATACTTAATCGAATCAATTGATGACCAGATATGTCAGTCGAATTGTCGCAGCAACTATGTATTGAAAGGTGATTGGTGATTTCTTGCTCAACATGCCGTCCATATTGTCTCATTTTGATCATGTCGATGTGACTTCCATCTTCTTGATTTATCCTTCTAAATTTTGGATAGGAGTCATTCCATTGTTCAAATTTAAATTAAATCAAAAGGAAAACCATTTTCAACGGGGATTGTACCTAAATCAAAATGAAATATACTTATTCAAGTACCTTGGGTAATGTAGTTTCAGAATATATATATATATATATATATATATATATATATATATATATATATATATATATATATATATATATATATAAAGGGAAGAGTTTATAGTTGTTCCAACGAGAGAAATGTGTATATATTAAAAAGAAGACAGAAACCGCAAACGTTTTTGGTTATAATGTTAATTTTTTAAAAATAAATTATGCTTTATTTTCCATAATTTTGCTACACGTTTTTCCGGTCTCGCGGGCTTCATCAGGCAAAGAGTGGATATTTCCACATATTATTAAAAGGAATTAATTTTTCTTATGTTTTTCGATGTTAAACATTCTCGATATTCGGCATTCTCTAGTGAGTAAAACTAAAACCTATAGATCATAATAACACCTACGTTATGTATGATGCAAATTTATTTTAATTGTGTAAAAAAAAATTTTAAAAATGATGTGCAAATTTCTACTCACTTCTCAAACTTTCCATAAAGTTCCCTAGTTTAAAGTTTGTTTCAGTTCAAAATAATCTTTTTATTTTTAATTTCTTTTTAAACATTGTCAATTTACCAATTTAATATTATAAATTAATAATTTAATAATTATAATCAAAATTATGTAATGTAAACACAATTTTTTTTTTCATTTGAAAAATAGAAAAAATGGATGTATGGAATCCCGGACAATGTCACATTTGACTTCTTCACATAAAAAACTGACCCTGTGTCACAAATTGTCATCGTGGTGAGGCAGTTAAATTACAACAATTTGTTTTTATAAAAGTTTTAATCCACATTCATATATAAATTCATATATAATATTTTATCCCATTTTTATCTGGAATGATTAAGCTATAGTTTGTTTGTTTTTTTCACTTTTAACATGATTTCTTTTAATATTTGAAAAATAAAACTGGTAAAATTTCACCTTCTAATATTCTAATAAATAATTAAAAAAACCTCGATATCATGCAAAAAATACACATTTACATTCGTTCTCATCTTTAAGAAAATTTTAAATATTTTTAATCTTATTTATATTTTAATGCTTTTTAACAGTTGAATCTCATACCTCATGAAATGATTAAGTTTGATATCAGCATTTTTAGGTTTCAACTTCCTAATATTTTAAAAATTTATTGTAAAGTTTTCTAACATTGCTTATATCTCTTTAACGAAATCAAGGAATATGTTTTTCTCCGTACCTCCAGTAATTTTCGATACTTGACGTTCAAAATGAATTTTTAAATATGAAAATGCATTCTTGAAGCATACTTTTTAGCGTTCATTGAAAAATAAATTATTAAATGTACTATTTCTGCAAACAAAATACTCTGTTGTATTTCGGATAGAAATTATATTGATTGGAATCTCAGCATCTTGGTTGCTTGCAATAAAATCATTAAAAACGGCCATCTTTGACACATTTGTAAACAAAAGTTTATTCTCGGGTTAAAAGTAAACTCCCCAAAATAAAATATACTTTTCTGAAACTTCATTTGAGGAATATTATCTGACTTAAAGTTTAATTAATCTAATTTGAAACAAATTTTATTTACTTTAAGTTAAAAATAACAGCGAAATGGCATTTTTAAACAAACAGTAGCGGTGATTTACGTGGTTGTCAATCATTTAACAAGCTCTGATAAAGTGTTGACAGGTCTATGGAGTCTTTATCTGTTAAAACATAATTTAAGAAAATGATCGGTGAGCGTTTTGTTTATATAAATTTTAAGTAATCTTAAAAATATTGGAGAATATTCTTAGTGATCTAATTTTAGAATTGTTGACTTTAAATTTGCTATAGTCATTGCTCTTATTTTCTGATAATATCGTGTATGATCGACCATACTTTCAAACGGGCACGTTACGTAATATTTTATAAACATTAAAAAATTAAAAATTATTTTTAAAATCTTGGTGCAAAATACTTTGGATAAAGATTTTCAATTTTTGATTAGTAAATATAGTTTTCAGTTAATAACAATATCATCTAAAAGACGGAAATTAATACAGAATTTTAAAAGAGTTAAACCTTTATAAATTATTATAATTAAAATCTATAAAGAATGAAAACAATTCTTGTAAAAAATCATTATTCATAGAATCTGTTTCTGAAGACAATAGTGTCTTTAATAAATCTTGTTTATAAAAGCAATTAAAAGCTTTCCCAATTAAATAATGTCATAGTTTTATTGTATGTTTTTATTTTACAATGCACAGGAGATTTTTGGGGAAATGAGTAGTAGTCTGAAAAATTAAATTGTTGACTTACATTCTCCAAGAAGTCCTGCTTTTAAGTAATAAAAACATTTTCTAATGAAAATTTAGTTCCTTGAAATTTCTTGAAGTGAGGGAGGGTAATAGATGTAAAAAATATTTTTACCAACATTTTCTAAAAAATAAAATTTTAAAAATAATTGCATTCAGTTCAATTTCAATTCAATTTCCAAATCAGGAAAAAATGCGCAAAAACACTAATCGTAAATATGACGTCTACCAATGACGCAAAGAAAAAAAAAGAAGATATTTAACAAAGAACATGCCAGAAAGGATTAAAAAATTATTAAATATATTTTGCACTTTCCTCTTAATAATAACAAACATTTTGACGAAAAGACTTTGTTTTTCTTAAGTTTGGCCTCCTTTTCCATCATACAATGCTTATGTGTGTCTATGTATATATAAATGTGTATGTATACATATATATATATATATGTGTGTGTGTGTATGTGTATATTATTCGGCCTAGCAACATGAAATCTATCTGACAATTTAAACATAATGATCGCGTTATTCAAAGCATTGTTAGTAAGCTAATGTCATATTCAGTCATGTTATCGAAGAGATTTCGCCATTAAATACATTAACATTGCTAATTAATTCTTTGTATAATTACCTCTATAAGATACATATATATATATATATATATATATATATATATATATATACTTATACATATATATATATACGCAAACATATACATATACATAAATATATATATGGAAATACACACACACGTAAACACCCCCATATATATATATATATATATATATATATATATATATATATATATATATATATATATATAACGGTAAAGTAAATAGACGCAATTTATGACACGTTGAAAAATCTTAAAATATCTAAATAACCCTAGCATATTAAACTTGAAAAATGAATTGATGGTTACTTATAGGCATAAAAATAAATATCTGCTTAAAAATTTTACTCCATATTGTTCCTGGAATTTTTTGTTTAAATTAATATTTATTTATTTTGAATATAAATTTACGTTTTGTTTAAATAAGAACAATTAATCTCCCTTCAATTAAAAATACATTAAAACCTTACACGCAAGCCGCTTAGTGGCCGCCGGCGGGCCAACAGTAGGCGTCTAGCAGTCCACCATTGTTAACATTGCCGAAACGAAAAGGACAGCGGTCTGACAGCGGGCCACCAAGAGTAAACACTAGTTGCATGCCACCCAGTGGCAGATTGGTGGCTTGCGTGTAGGGAACTTATAATGAATATTCACCACACAATATATATTTTTTAATTTTCTCTCTTTTTACACACATATGCAAATCCCGCTTATTTTAATTACCAGATATAATTTTTTTAGTTTTTAAATGAACTGTAATCCCAGAATAATATATAATTACGCCAACATTGTGATAATCAGATATATTATAATTCAAATTGAGTTACTGTCAGTTCATACTCAAAACCTCAAGATAGCCTCGGGCATGAAACACAGAGTCGTGCTCACAGTGTTATATATATATATATATATATATATATATATATATATATATATATATATATATATATATATATATATATATATATAACAAAGAGAGAAACCGCAAAAGTTTTCAGTTATAATGTCGATTTGTTTTAGTGTATATATGATAATTCATTTTTCCTATATTTGCTACACGTGTTTTGTGACCTTCTTCAGGCAAATTAAAGGAATAATTTTTCCTCATCCACAATGATCTTTCTACGAAAAGAACTACCGAATTAGTTGGTAAGGGCCTCAGACTCAACACTGAGACTTACATGAAGTGTCTCAAGGAAGATAGTGCTTCCAGCCCGGATCAAGAGGATGGCTGCTGGAAGACCCTATGTCTGGAAACAGGATTCTGCACCATGCCACACAAGCAGGAGAACTCATTCATGGCTTTCAGACAATTTCTTCGACCACATCACCCTTTACACTTCTCAGACTGCAACTCCCTTTATTATTATGTGTGGGGTGCAGTTAAAGAGCGAGAGACGAACAAAACTGTTTGTAACACCAAATAGGAACTGTCGGTAAGGATTATGGCAACATTCACCAACATAAAGAAGGAAATCGTCTAGAACAGATGCAGCAGATTCCGAAGTCGTCTGGAGGCCCTGGTTGAAGCGAATGAGGAGTTTTTTGAGGAAATTTACTCTTTCGTATTTCATGATATTTTTGTATAATTTTGGTAAATATATCTGATAAAATGAGATGTCAGTGTTATTTTCATTTTGTTGGCATTTAGACGACAATTTATCCATCGCACCCTGTATATGTATTGATTTCGTTTATCTTTGTTTCTGCTCAGAGCCGGCTCACCAACATGAGCCACAGGTGATTACCAACATCAAACAACGTGTTGGTTTTGCTTATTCTGTTTGCCTGCTTGTTTCGTATTCTTCTTTCGAAAACTTCTATGCATTTCCCAAACGCCACATTATTTACAGATAAACCTCTTTGATTTAATCTGCTCAGATTACAAACAAGAATTCTTCTTCGCTCTCTTAAAAGATGATTAAAGCACACCTACCCATGCCGAGTGGGGACCAAAACAGTTGCATATATCTCATTAGTGCACTTGTCTGTGTTCAAATCCAACCCAAAAAATAGAATTTTGAGTGCATATTTTCTAATCCTGTCACATTTCTTAAGTATCAATGCATAACTTTGCATTTTCATTTCTAATTGTGTCTTGCAAATAGGGTCTGCGCTTAGTAAATCAACGCCTTCCCATCGTCGATGAGCGAGCCAATCTAACTGATTTTACAACTCTGTAGTCAGTCTTGTTTGCAATTACATACATATATATATATATATATATATATATATATATTCAAACATATATTGTCCAACATTTGGATCTTATTTTTATTATGCTGTTCCTTGACCTATGCTTTCGGCTCATATGAGCCACCTTCAGCGTGGTTATATGGACATTCAAACAAATATATTGACCATCAAAAGATGATATTCGGTTATGTTGACATAGAAGATTGATATGCGACGATAACGGCCTCGGAAGAGCAGACGCAGATCGTAAATTCACGATGCAGTTCTAAGACCTCATATGAGCCGAAAGCTTAGATAATAATAAATAAATACTAATAAAATATACAAATGTTGGACATTTTTTGTCTTTATTTTCTCCTGAAATTAAAGCAACCATACGAAGTTTAGAACGGCTCATGATGAAACATAACAGACATTCGTTGTCTGTTATATCTAATAATATATGTTTACATAATGGTCTGTTGCCCCAATACACTATATATATATTAATAAATGTAATAAATATGGGCATTTAATCCCAACAGCTGTTTACATTGGGAAAAACGTTCATGAAAGTATTTTTCGAAAATAATATCTGATAATAGATTTTGCCTATATGGCTTCATCAGATGAATAACGAAAAATGTGTTTGTATGCATTTGTATGTGTTTAAAATAATTGAATCTTCTTTTATTTTTTCCAAGTTGGCGTTGCTCGGAACTAAATAATATTAATAAATATACATATTATCCCTCAGCGGTAGCGCGACTCGGAGTTTTAACGCGATGCAATCTTCACTTGCTAAGTATAGACTGACCGTTACGTAATTTAAATTTTAATAAAAATATATGGTGAACGCAATGTTGACGCAGTCTATATATTATACATGGTTTACATTATTTTTTTTGCATTTAAAATCTATATATATATATATATATATATATATATATATATATATATATATATATTTATGAAATTAATGTTGATTTAATGCTGTGAATATAAATAATATATTAAGCATGAAGGGAGTCTTTTTTTGCTTTTAAAAAAGAGATATGTCGTCATTTTCATTAATGATTCATCTGGATCAACGTATTTCAGCAGATATTTATTTTTATGCTTACATGCAACTATCATTTAATTTCTCTTGTTTAATAAGCTCGAGTTATTTAAGTGTTTTACGGTAAGCAATTTTTCACAAGGCATAAATTACAACTATAGCCTTTGCCATTGAAAGATTTGACTTTTGCCACAATATCGCACGTAATAACGCCTTTTCATTTCCCTTTTGCTTTAAAAATTGTGTGTCTATTTCAAATACGAGTATCCACTAAATAATAACTTTTGAATTAAGGTATATATATATATATATATATATATATATATATATATATATATATATATATATATTTTTGTTAAGAATATGTTATATTTAGACAAAGCTTTTGTTGATATCAACAGTGTGGACTACGAAATTAACACTATGGTCTGAAGATGTCTTGAAACGTGAAGCTGGCAGTAATCATCCCGTGCTAGTGTTTATGTCAATACACACACACGTGTGTGTACGTGCGCGCGCGTGTGTGTGTGTGTGTGTGTGTGTGCGCGCGCACGCGCGTATATATTTGTGTGTGTGCGTATGTGTGTGGTGACTGAGAATTCTTCAACACTCCTCGTCTGCACCTTATTGTTTATACCTATATTGAGTATACTATTATTATTACTAGTTTGGTTTAATCTTATGATCGATTTTTATCTTTATACTGTTGCTTAATAAGCCACTGGAATATTCTCTATACTTTTGTCTTAATAAGCCGCTTCAATATTCGCTATTCTGTTGAAAGCCACTTGAATATTTGTGCAAAGTCGGAAGAAATTGGTAATAAAGTAGTCACTCATAACAAGATTTGAACACGAATTCAACTCTTTGGGGAGCTACTTTTCCTACACATTGCCTTACCAAGCAAGGTCAAATATTTCATCCTTCTCTCATGTCTGTCTATAATTCTTGTCAACGTATTTCTTTTACTACCAACTATTGTATTAGGGTTTCGTTTAACATTTAATAATTGTAGCTTCATTTGACACTTTGTCAACAAAAGTAGGGCAACCAATGAGAATCGGACGCCGTCCAATTTAGGATCTATATGGCTTACATCTATTTTCCTACAGGTGCCCGACTGCATACATATTTTATTTATGTATGTTTCTATATTTTCTTTTCGATTCTTTTTCCTTCTTTAATTTATTACCAACTGTCTCTTCGAATTGTGTATGAGAATATCACTTAATCTTTGCTGTCAAGTCTTTCACATCTATAAAAAATATACCCAAGCACTCTCACGTGAATGTGTATGGTGCACTACTCCTGTAATAAAACGACTTCAAAGGCATATCGCTAGAGAAGAGTAATTGCCATCATTTATCTCTGCTTATTTATCAGTCTGAGTTTTCATTTGTTTGTCTGCTGGATAGTCTGTTTACCTCTCTTATGTATACTCAACCGAGACGGCAAACGCACAACCACAAACTGATTGTTGTCAACTTATTAATAACAAAGCTACAGACATCTCTTCAAAGGCATATATATATATATATATATATATATATATATATAGAGAGAGAGAGAGAGAGAGAGAGAGAGATAGAGAGGCGTGTGTGAGTGAGTGTGTGTGTTTTTTGTGCATGTGTGCATATACATACACTTGGATGCATTTTTTGTCCTCTCTTCTTTATAGGTGGGAGAGATAGTCATTATATATATATATATATATATATATATATATATATATATCTTTGATAAATTCCCTCAGTGGACGAAACGCGTCGGCTAAAAATTTTTTTTTTTCTCCTGTCTCTTTTTATTCCTTTATAGATATACTATCTGAAAATAATTTCCATAATACACACTGGCACAAACATATGTGTGTCTGTCTCTGTGTGTGTATGGAGAGAGAGAGAGAGAGAGAGTGAGAGATTACATGTTTACTTATATACAGTCTGATAGATTTATTTACCTAAATTCTTCCGCGCATGTTACTACATATATATATATATATATATATATATATATATATATATATATATATATATATATATATATATATATGCATGCGTGTGTATCCAAGCCTCTACCTAGACTGGATTGATAAACGATGCCATAACATCATTGATTATGATTTTAGCGACACTTACAACTACAGCATGTTTTGATAATGAGAAAGCGGGAAATGAAGTACACCTCCCTTTCCTGCTGTTCTTCAATCTTCGAAGCACTCATCTCATTAAGAGAAGAGCGATGCAAACCTGTTATATATGACAAGCCTCGTCCATCTTCGCGCCTTTACGTTGCTTCATTAAGCTCACCGGGATGTTTTTCATAATTCACGCCACATGTTTTAGCCGCTTTTTTCTGTATTGTCGACCCCTCAATTCAGCAATCGTTTTGAAACCCACCTCACCCACAAACTCAATCTTCTTGATTCTTGTGTTTATACGCGTCTGTTTATTTGGGTTTTAGAAAATCAGCTCAATTGTTCTTCGTCAATGAATTAAGTAACACAGACATATACATTTTTAATTAATATTTGAAAGGGAGACAAAGTAAACACAGATTTTAACTGAATTTTCTGAATTCTACTCCCAAAGTCTATTTCATGATATTAATCAATTATTGATTACATGTGAATTAAGTGTACGCACGGAACTGCGACTATTTATATATTTGGAAATAAAATAATATTTATTCCGTCTTAGAGTATTTGTTAAAATCATATTTTTACAGTCTTTGAAGCTGCTTACAAAGATTAGCATAGCTTGAGCAGGAAAGAGTCTAGCAAAAATGAAGGTTGAACTCGCTAGAAATATATACCAGCTTTCTAACCACTTTTCCACAACGAAGCGACTTATTGATGGAAATATCTTCTTTCCTCAGAATTCATTAGGACTATTCACGAAGCTTATTTTGGTCTAAGGCCACGAGTCTTGAGCATTCAGTGAAAATTGAAAGTATCTATATCTATACTTCTCAAAACGTGTGTATTAGTGTGTGTGTGTGTGTGTGTGTGTGTGTGTGTGTGTGTGTGATCAGATGTTTTTATGCGTTTCTACAGTTTTCATCCGATTCCGATGAAATTTTTTGGGTTAATAGATAATACTTCAGTGTCGGTTTTGAGCCCAAATTGTTGGCGACAATGGCTCTCCACTACTTCCTGTTCATTATAACTCTCACCAACGTTTTACTATTTACTATCTCTTCTTGGATATATATCTTTCATAAGAATTTTAACAAAAATAAATAGTTTAATTATTACAATAATATTATCTATATCTATAATTCTCAAAATGTGTGTGTGTGTATGTGTGTGTGCGTGATCGGATGTTGTTTATGCGTTTCCACAGTTTTAATCCGATTTCGATGAAATTTTTTGTGTTGATAGATAATTTTCAGTGCCGGTTTTGAGTCCAAATTGGCTGGAAAAAATTACATTAAATCTAGGTGAAAAATCGAAAAAACTGATTTTTTTTACACTGTGCGCAAAAATCAAAGGCAAAATTTAATTTACTTTTTCGCACGTAACCTTCCAATCCTAGCTCATGCTGTCTGGGCGTGATTCACACCTCTACACGCTGCCCATCGGTTGCTACCTTGATAATTAGTGCGTGCAGCAATGCGTGTACGTGTGGCCCTGCAACATGCAGTGTGTCACGCATACGCAATACCTGTGGAACGCGACACCTGTTCGAGTTGCCCATTGGCTGCACGAACCACCTTTACACGTCCAATCAAATGTCACCGTGTCATACGGATTGTCTACGCAGTCCTAAGGTCACTGCTACCGCTTAATTCCGCAATTCCGTTTTTACTTTTGTACCTCCATCCATGTCTACAGATTCCTCTTCTCTTGGCTAAGCATTTAATCTCTCTCAAGTGAGGTTACTTTTTCCGTTGCATAAAGCCTACTACTACAGTTTTAAGGCGTTGCTTTCATTGTCATTTATAGCCGTTCCCAATTTAATTTTTTTTGTTTTCCTGCCAGTTTTTGCATTGCATTCACAAAAGTTATAATTAAGCTTGCCTTTTGATTACTCAACATTTATTTTTCCAACCTTTCCTAAAGTTATTCGAGCGTTGTGATCCCTGTAGCTTTGCAACGTTCTCTTCTTGTATTCGCCACGGATTCCATTTGACAATTCATACTTGCCTAAGACATGCCAAGAAGTGATAACGAATAGTCTTTAGAAAGTTCAGCTCACCTGTCTCAAAATGCCTCTCGGAATGCTTCAGTCATAGCCACTGAATCCGAAGATCAAAGTAGCCATCGGCTTTCCAGCAGAGCATGCCTGAACGCTTCTGCACGCGAGGATGAGAATGATGATCAACGAACAACGCCTTTTCAACTGCTGCGGCACGTGTTGGCTGAAACAAGACTGAGAACGCAAAAACGGCCCTAATCACGGCCATCCCAACCATTCAATTTTTAACCCCCCCCCCATTTGGGGATGTGCCTCAGATGCATCCAATTGTTGTTACTAATATTGATTTTCGGGTGGGCTGACTTTAAACTTAAACTGCTCCAAAGCAGTTTAAGTTTAAAGTCAGCCCACCCGGCAAAATTTGTCCAGTAATGAAAGACCCGATCGAAGACGGGTTATACTGCTAGTTAAAAATAGATTACTAAACAGTTCCACAATGAAACACGATACTATCTACTGTTTAGTAACCTATAAAATGTGACTAGTTTCCTTATATTTAAGTAAAGTTGCTATGGGAGCGTTGCCTTTAAGTACAATATACGTGTAAAAATCAGATAAATATACATTTTATCTGAATAATGACATCAAGTGCGATTTTTCCAAAATGCGCGGGTAGAGCAGTGGCTATCGGCGAGTCGATTTCAATTTCCGGCCGATTCTGTTTCGTACATTTCATGCTGACACCCTTGAAATATGTATGAATCTATATGGCTCCAGCTATGGGTTAAATAGTAGGACATATTAGGTTATCTTGCTTTGTGTTGGAATCAGTCTCAGAGACTGGAAACTAAATTCAAAACCAACCTTAAATGGATGGGTTAGGATATCTATCACTGTTGTTATGGCCGCAGTACATATGGTACCTATAAGATTATAAAAATATCTTATGAAACACATGATGTGATTTTTTTCTCAAAATGTACTTATTTTTTGATGTGCTGGCAAATCGTGAACACCCGAGATAAGAGAATCAGCATTATTTTAGAAGTGGGTCAAGAATTCACTTTACGTGCTGTGTTGGAATTCATGCATAGAATTAATTAATCAAATCCATTCATTCACATTAATCATTGTAGTAAAATGTTCACTATATATTTATATGATAAATATAACCGATTTCAGCTCATGATATATATTTTTATTAGAAAGATTTTATATAATGTTTTTGGTTCTGTGAGACTTTAATATTCAAAGTTGTTCATCATATTGCAAATAAATATATATAATGGTAGAGTTACTGATTTGTTTTAAATTCATATATATTTTCATAATGATATCCATGGTTTGTAAGAGAGAAACGATATATTGTAAAGTTAGTGAATAATGGAGAGACAGTTTTGTTAATTGCGAAAAATTTGCAGAGAAATAACAGAAAATCTAAAAAGAAATTAGTAAGATAGGAAAAAATGACGTTACAAATATCACAGGACATCAAAGGATATCTAAGAAAATAAAAAGCAAAGAAAATGGATTAACCAGCAAGAAAATAATTTACAAAAATTTGCAGATATAAACAAAAATTATGCAGCGCATTTAAAAAAAATTGTCTATAGAGATGAAAGCAAGTAATATGGCCCCTTTCAGTAAACATCACAAGGATAAACGTGTTATTTGGCATTTGAAAACATAGCAAACATATTTACTGATTAAGGTCGGCAATTGCATTTCAACACTGCTTAGAAGTGTAGGAAGGAATGCTCAACTCTAGCATTGTAAACTTTAAAATCTAGGATCCATTCAAAATTGACAACATCAATATAAATTCAGAGAGATTGTGAGATCTTGGACAAAACATTAATTAGCCTATGTTGCAAAAGGCTTTAATGTAAAGAGTTTGCACATAGAAAACGATACGCTTCCATTCTTCCATTCTTTAAAGTTGCCTACTACCCACGAAAATTTTAAAACATACCAGATTAATGGAATAACGAACAGTGTTAGATATTAACCCAATCGAAAATTTATGAAATACCATTAAAAAGATGTCCTTATATAAATACTAATCCAGCTCGACTCAGCTTAATTTCGTTGATCAAACGAGAATTGGTGTTTTCAGCGTGATTTAAAAAAGATATATATGAAAATGGAAAACAATATTTAAAGAAAAAGATGTCTGAGAAGAATTAAAATTGCTGCAAGTAATGTTAAAGTTGAAACAGTAAAAAGTTAATAAAATAAATACGTAAAAGACTCTGAATGGTTGGAGAATGTCAAGGAGCCGATATTAACCTGTAAAATAAAATATTTTATTCAGATATTCTTTTCATCCATGTTTCTATAGTTTGTATCATTTGGATTTACTTACTGAAATTCACTGATTATAAGACGCATCCATGCATTAGGCGCCCTCCACCACAATTCTGAAGGAAGAAATCGGAAAAAAAATTTGTTTTCCTTGCATTTCATAACCGACTCCATTATATCCAGTTTTAACCCT
Organism: Acanthosepion esculentum; assembly: GCA_964036315.1. Lineage (NCBI taxonomy): Eukaryota > Metazoa > Mollusca > Cephalopoda > Sepiida > Sepiidae > Acanthosepion > Acanthosepion esculentum. The sequence goes on from OZ038493.1 coordinate 107,093,496, forward strand.
CTGAATAGCATATTTCAGCATCAAAACCTGACTAATCAGGAGAAATTCATCACAGACCGAGAAGTAACAAATTTATGGTATTTTTAGAAGAGAACTGAAACGTACTATAGAGTAGTATTATTATTAAAGTGTCTACCATACATACTGCTACTTTGTAACCAGTAGTTTAAATAAATAAGGAAGGAAGAAATGTGTTAATTAAACATGTGTTACTGGAGCAGGGATCTCAATTCCTGTCAGTATCCTAATATCAAAACTACTCAGAATCGGATTAACTAGCGAGCTGAGGTTTCATAAACAATAACTTTGATAATTGATTCCTTTCTTTTTTCAATGTCTCCAAGAGCTCTTTTTCATTTTTCCCTCTACTTTCAAGTTCTTCCCATATTAATTATGGGGCGTGACTTTTGAACTGTACTATATATATATATATATATATATATATATATATATATATATATATATATATATATATATATGTGTGTGTGTGTGTGTGTGTGTGTGTGTGTATGTGTGTGTATTAGGAAGAGGTTATAGTTGCTCCAACAAGAGAAAACTGTATATTTTAAAAAGATAAACAGCAAACGTGTCTAGTTGAAACGCGGATTTTTATTTTAAATTATATATTATACGCTATTTTCCATAGTTCTGCTACACGTGTTTCTGGTTTCGCGACCTTCTTCAAGCAAAGAGTAGATATTTCTACATATCATAAAAATGATTTTTTGCGTGGTAGTGATTCAAATGTCTTTCTTGGGAAATAGATTATAATACACTCCTGATCAAAAATATAAGACCACATGAATTTTTTTTAAAAAGACTGTTTTTCATGGAAAAATTTTAAACATTTCTTAATTAAGGTTACCAATTTTATAATCAAAAAGGTTATGTAGACAAAAAATTATAATCTGAACATTTTGTTGAGAAATTGACATTATTATAAAAAAAAATTTTATAAAAAATTTTTTTTTATAAAAAGTTTTACACCTGATCAAAATTATAAGACCAGAGACAAAAATTCTACGAAAAGTGTACGAAAACATTCAGCAACCAAATTTAATAAGGAGTTCTACCTCCACTGATTTTGAGGACTTCACAAATTCTTTGGGGCATGCTAGAAATTAGTGTTTCCATTAAGCTGCGATAATATTGCTCCAGTATCTGAAGATAACTTCACAAAGTTCTTTTTTTGTTGAATATTGTTTGCCATTCCGATAAACATCTCTTGCCATCCATCCTCAAACATTTTCAATTATCCGGTGAGCATGCAGGATGTCTCAAGAGATGGACCCTATTTTTTGTAGAAAGGTCAAGGTCCGGGATGCAGCATGGATTGCAGCATTATCTTGTTGGAATAACCATCCGTCCCCTCACAAACGATGGCCCTCCGTCACCAACGATGCTTTTTGTAGCATGCTAACATAACCAGTCGCTGTCTGAGGACCCTGCACCATCTGGAGCTCCATCGTCCCTCTGTAAGAAAAGGCACCCCATACCATTAGGGACCCTTCATCACTATGACGTGTGGAGAAAATTTGTGTTATGTCAATATCGTTGGAAGCCATCAGGACCATCTAGATTGAATTTTTCTCATCAGAAAACGGGACTTTCTTCCACTTCTCAATGTCCTATGTTTGGTATTCACGACCAAACCTTAAACGGTTCACTTTGTGACTTGGAAGCAGCCGAGGAATTTGTTTGCGCTTTTTATTTACCATGCCTTTTTGTCGTAAGTGTCGTCTGATGGTTACTGGACTGCAATCATCATCTGTGGTTGCCTTAATTTGACTAGAAGAAAGTCCCCTGGCTTTCACAACAAACCGTTTTATTCTCCTACTCAATGCCGGAGAAATTGGGGTGGGGCTTACCAGTAGACTTTGCGTTTCCATAATTCGCACTATTCTTTAGAAAGTTGCAAATCACAGTTTTACTGCAATTTACCTTAGCTGCCATCGCCCGCTGTGACAAACCTTGATTATGGAAATCTAGAATTCGAGCACGCTCAACTTCGGTAAGTTTGCTTGCTTTAGGCATGGTGACACCTTTACACAGTGACTGCTAATCTCTAACAGAACTAAAAGCATTGGAATTACCCTAGATCTAGCAATTTATACCCCCTGGTCTTATAATTTTGATCAAGTGTAAAATGCCTCATTTTATAAAAATGTCCATTTCTGAATAAATTGATTGGATTATAACTTTTTGTCTACATAACCTTTTAGATTATAGAATTAGTAACCTTAAATAAGAAAAAGTTTATAATGTATCCACGACAAACAGTCTTTTATAAAAGATTTTCAAGTGGTCTTAAATTTTTGATCACGAGTGTATATATTTTAAAATTAAAAAAATCCACATCTCAAGCAAAAACGCTTGCGGTTTATCTTCTTTTTAAATATATATATATATATGCGTGTGTGTTCGTGTGTGTGTAAGTTAGAGAGAGAGCAATGCAAGATATATAGACGAAATGGAATACTCAGTATGAGAATCGAACTCAGTCTATCTGATTGGTTTTCCAGCCTTCGCCTTTAGTTAAGCGTCATGAAACATGTAGTTAAAACCATTTATAAATATTGATCACACAAATATATATGCATACAAGCGAAGCTATACTGAACAACCAAGATTATAATTTGCAACATACGAAATTTATCTGCTCAAACGATCTCCCAGAAATAATCTTCTATATGATGCGTCCCTTGAGGATGTAGGCGAACATGGATCTCCACAATTTCCTGTCCTTCGTAGCGCTTAATAAATTTGGCCTAATTTTTGTTACTACTAAACCCTGTTTTACCTTCCATCTACACAAGGACGCTAGGTAGGTTATATGTTCTTTCCTCTGTCCTACTTACCTTCAATATGCTTTGTGAGTTCCAAATTGTCAGGACATAAACGTTCATGATTCTCCACAACTTCCAGTTCTTTGCAGCGTTTAATAAATTTTGTGTTTCTGTTATTTCTCCTAATTTTGTTTCTGCCATCCATTTATTCAAGCTCACTAAGTAAGTTGTGCGTTGTTTCCCTCTGTCCAACTTGGCTTCATTCTCTCCGGTGGGTATCAGATTTTCCAAGCCCACTTTCCTCATTACGTGCCCTAGAACTCTAAACTGTCCTCCCTGATAAGCATAAGCTTCCTTCGTCGTTTTTCACATGTTCGATTCATGGTATTTTCAACATAATCTTGTAAAATCACATTTCTTTTGCTTCAAGCCTCTTCTACGTCTGTGAGGAGATCATGCATTGAATAAACAAGAAAAATCTATGAAATCCTTTTTATTATAATTCTCTAAATGTTTTAACAGAGGACGGAAAATGTGACACAAAAATCTGAAGACACATTGGAATAGCGAATGATACTTTTCAAAAGACAGACAGGCTATTAAGAAAAAGGAAAATGTCATTAGAAACAAAAAAGGATGTACAATTGGTGTATATATATATATATATATATATATATATATATATATATATATATATATATTATAATTATTTCTTAAAAATATGTATTCATCGTTACACTGAAATTACCATGTTTCGAGCACTGTTTTTAAAAATAAATTCTGAAGAACACTGGGTTATAAATCTGTTCTGTCTTTCTTTATATATATATATATATATATATATATATATATATATATGTGTGTGTGTGTGTGTGTGTGTGTGTGTGTGTGTGTGTGTGTGTGTGTAATACCAATCCACCCCGATGGCAGTGTATTAGGGGCAATTTCCTCACAGAAGACTTGAGTCAATAGTGATGCGACTTCACGGAAGGATGCTGAGAATACCATGGACGGAGCATGTGAGCAACTAGGAAGTTTTAAGGAAAACTGGAACAAAAGGGACGCTTATATTTTGAATCAGAAAGAGACAGTTGAAATTTCTAGACCACATCATGGGGAAAGAGGGCTTGGAAAATGTGAGACTCACTGGACATACTGAAGGCAAGAGAGAAACAAACTTGGACTACAGCATAGGGACTTGGAGGGATTGGGGAAAAACAAATATTGCCAAGTGCTACAGCGGAAGTTATGGACTGCCATGATCACGAGTCATAAAGGGACGCGATACACAGGAAAAGCAAAAGAAAATATGAAATACTTGAGAAAAAATGTGTGTTTTATTCGAAATAGAAACGAATTATACAATTTAAACAAGCAAATATTTTAAGTAACGCCGCAAGGTTAATCAATAATTCTGTAATCAAATAATTAAAATCCATTTATTTTATACGATATTTTATTTTTCTAAATATTTCCGATTTTGATACACTTAACTCTGCCGCTGCTCAAACACTCTTTGGATCTCCTGAAGTTTAAATAACTGTTTCTGGTGAGGGACATACTGATTTAGCCTCTTTTAATATTTTCAAAACATATTTTAAATAAATTCAAATTTATCTTCACTCTTAACATTTTTTCATCGTGTTTAAAACAAATTTAATATTTGTAGTTACAAAAATATTTTTTTGTATATATGGAGGATCTGTGACGAACAGACGACAAACATTCCACTTTAATGAATATATTTCTGCTCCGAAATACGCATATTTATATGAGTACATCTGTCTATATATGATGAGGGTTCATGCGACAATAAGCGTTATACTGACAACTACTCCTCACTTTCTTGAATTCGTTTGATGAGGTGTCCTTCTTCGATTTTTTCTTCTTGTACTTTCCATCTCAAATGTGCCAATCTACGCGTTTGTGGAAGGGTGGGTCCACGCACATATTTGGCTTGTTTGTGATCGTCAGGTTTTTCCGCGTCTTTTGCTAATTTGAAGCCGATATTTGTATGAACTATCGGAAACACGGCTCGATGGCGGCCTTCCCCCATCTGATGGCGCGATTCCCTAATGATGTTGCCGTGTTTTGAAACAGTTTGCCACGCTGCTTGCCAACTGATTGGGGAGGTGTTTACACGACAATCACTTGATACGAGAGAAACAAAAGGAAGAAATTACTTATAGAAATTATTGGCATATATACATTAAAAGTATATAAATATATGTGTTTATATATATATATATATATATATATATATATGTATATATATATATATATGTGTGTGTGTGTGTGTGTGTGTGTGTGTGTGTGCGTGTGTGTGTGCTATACTCACATAAATATACCCAGAATAAAGAATAAATATATATATATAAAGACACATAGAAAGCACTTCTACATATATAGATGTAAATCTCCCCATATATACATAGATTTCCTTTACAGAAATATTGTATAGAATATGTGTGTGCGTATGTATTAGTGTGTTTGTGTGTGAGAAAGAGAGAGAGAGAGAGAGTTTTATCACTATCACTGGGTGCACACACGTTGAAATGTTTTTAATAATATGCACTATTCGTTTGAAATATATATTTTTAGAAATATCGGAGGTATTTTATAAAGGCGCTCATACATATTTATACACTCACCAAAATTGCACATACATATGTTTACACAAATATGGACCTTCACAAGAGGACACATACACGTGTATGTCTGTATGGATTTGTATTATAATGCCTACGAATAGAAAAAATAAAAGATAAAAATATAAGCATTTTTTTTTTTTTAAAGCGTATCACCCCAAGCAAGGCTGGAAGCCACTATCACGCAAGGGGTTAAAGAAGGTTTGGAGGAAGAGCAGATAGGAGTGGTAAAGGAGAGGATGTGGAGAAAGATAAAGACAGTGGGTCGATCAAGGCAAGGGGGTTGCAGAAGATTTGGAGCGAGAGCAGATAGGAATGAAAAATGAAAGGATGTGGAGAAGGGAAGTGGATAGATCAAGGCAACTGGAGATGTCGATTGACGCTACACTTAAACCGTTGGAGATTGTAATTGTCAGGGAAACAGTAATAGGGAAGGGAGTTCCATAGGCGAGATGTGCGAGACATGAAGCTATTGGAGTAGAAGAGACGTCTGCATCTAACAGTTTTCACGGTGTAGGGGTGGGAGCGGGATGCCAGCCTCGTGGGGCGTTTAAATTCACGAGGCCTAGGGACAAGCGAGAGCAGCTCCTCGGAGCAATTACCGTGAAAGTACTTGTAAAAAAGGCAGAGCGAGGCAGTACTTGTAAAAAAGGCTGATGCATGTGTGTGATTGAGTAGATAAATAATGAAAATAAATGATTGTTTTCTGCAAACTGACACACACACACACACACACACACACACACACATACATATATATATATATATATATATATATATATATATATATATATATATATATTTGTGTATTAAGGCAGCAATCCTTCTTTCATGCACATTTCATTAAAAACGACTGACAAGGTGCTTTTATTTAGTTTTTTATAAAATTTCTCGTGCGCTCTAATAAAGTATTTCTTTTCAGAGGATAAATTATATAAAAACTGTCCGAATGTTCTTTTTATCCGAGCGCTTTCTTATTCTAAAAGTTGAAATATAATCCTTGAAAATGGCTAAATGTATAGCCGAAAGCGCTCGGATAAAAAGAACATTCGGACAGTTTTTATATAATTTATCCTCTGAAAAGAAAAACTTTATTAGATCGCACGAGAAATTATATAAAAACGAAATAAAAGCACCTTGTCAGTCGTTTTTAATGAAATGTGCATATATATATATATATATATATATATATATATATATATATATTACAGCAAAAAAACAAAAATTACCTCAACATGGGGATAGTCTATTTCAAGCCTGTCTGTACGCTGCTATCATCTGGATGACGATAAAAAAAAATACATACGCTCCGTAATAATAAATACTACCAGCTCTCTGTGAATCAGTTTTAATAATTAATATTATTAAGATTCACCCGTATTATATACCAACGGATTGATTACCTGTAATATATATATATATATATATATATATATATATATATATATATATATATATATATATATATATATATATATATATATTACACCCATCTTTTAGGAAAGTATCGATATTAGGCATAATAACAAGGAGGATCACACTAGCAACAGCTTGCGAGATTACCGACCTAACTATCAGATGCCATCCACTTCATATGGTTACATAATTGTACACAGACTGTTGTATGTATATATAGACAGGGGTGTGCATATATATTTATTTGTTCACACAGACATACACACGCACAGATATAGAGAGAAAGATTTAGATTTATATATATATATATATATATATATATATATATATATAGTGAGAGAGATAGATAGATAGATAGATAGATAGATAGATAGATAGATAGATAGATAGATAGATAGATAGATAAGGAGATACACAGAGCGATAAAGAAATAGATAGAGAGATAAAGAGAGAAATATATATGTGTACAGTTAACTGCTTAAAATTCTTGATTTTACACGACAAATACATATTTTTCAGTCTATTCGCCTTGCTTGTCAGTATATACTGTGGAATATTCATCCGATAGATTCAACATTATACAGAATAAATTTAGATCAGGGTTGCTTTTTGTAGGAGAGCTACTTGGGTCAGAACGAAAAGTTTTCAGCAACCTTTGTATAGGGTAAATATAAATAATAGATTATTATATGCAATTTATTTATATAATGCTCAAATATATACTTCAAATTATTGATCTCCAAATAATTATTATGAATTTAGATAAAACGTTATATCCCGTATCTTTTTGTTAAAATCGACCCTGTGTTGGCACTTGAGAAAATAAAATTTTTTAACTTTTTTCTTTTTTTTTTTTTTGTACTACATCTGTATATATTTCAGAAATGAAGTATTGTAACTATTTACACTATTTATATCGTTTGCACTGTTATCTTAATCTTTATTGTCATATTCCCGACATTATTCAGCTACTTTGGAATTTTGAACCGGACCCTTTATTTAGTCAACCAGAGTAGATTGTTCTAGTTCCACGTGCCATCCCTTTTCTGGATATCTCGGTTTCAGTTATTTCCTTTTATCAACTCAACTCTCCAAGTGTTTTCTTAACCTCTGCTGTAACCAGGTATTGAACTCACCAGTCATTGGATTACTTGAACCAATGCTTTTATGCACTGGGCCGTGTTCTTTGTACTAATACCTTATTTTTAGTAAATAAAGATAACGCAAATGCATTATTCCCTACTTAAAAAAAATAGATAAATAAAGAGAGAGAGAGATAGAGAGAGAGAGAGAGAGATAGGGAGAGCATACTCATATATGCATTCTCAAGACACACAAATGTACGAGGGTCATTCAATGAATTAGGTGAAGTTTTCAGTATAAGGACTTCTAATACAGATAGAAGCTTACTCTATTTTAGTTCTTTTTGTTTTACTTGTTTTTCACATGGATTTAATTTCTTTTGCAGATTAAAAAAAAAACTTTGAGAGTTTTTGCGATTAACAAAGATGGCCGACCAAGAAGCATGCTCCAGGATTGAACAGCGGTCAATTATCAAGTTTTTGGTTGCTGAAGGGTGCACACCAGTTGAAATTCATAGGAGAATGTCAACTGTCTATGGTCCCACATGTTTCAGCCAAAAAATATCTACAAGTGGGATAAATTGTTTAAAGAAGGACGGAGCAGTGTTGAGGATGAAGACAGGCCTGGGAGGCCAACAGAAGTGGGGTCTCCTGAGGTGATCGAATCAGTCAATGACCTCATTCAGTCTGACAGAAAGGTGACATTGCAAGGACTTTGAGCTGATCTGTTGGGACAAACGCAGGGGTCATCAGTCAGGAGGAGTCATCTTGCATCATGACAACGCAAGGGCTCACACACCAGCCCAAACGGTGCAGACCATCAACAAGCTGGTCTGGGAACTGCTCCCTCATCCCCCTTACAGCCCAGACATTGCCCCTTCAGACTTTCACCTGTTTGTTCCCTTGAAAGCGTTCACGAGAGGCACGAAGTTTAAAAGTGACGATGAAGTCAAAAGTGTTGTGAGCGACTGACTGAGACATCAGTCCAAAGATTTTTACGCTGAGGGAATACGGAAGCTTGTGCACAGATGGGAAAAGTGTCTGACAGTGCTGGGAGACTACGTTGAAAAATAAGAAAAATGTAAGCTTCTATCTGTATTAGAAGTCCTTATACCGAAAAATTCACCTTATTTATTGAATGACCGTCGTATATATTGAAATGCGTCGCAGAGACAGAATTAAATTAAAAAAATAAGGAGATCAGCACATACTTGCATATAAACGGAAACGCAAAGGTAAGTTTATTTATATTTCTGAGAAGAGGGATTGTAATTATTTACACTACTTACGTTGGTAATCCAGTGACTTGGCCCAAAGAGTTGTGAGTCCAATATCTGCTACAGCAGCGGTGAGAAGAAGAAAAAAAGAAAAGTTGAGTGAAAGGGAAAATACCTGATACTTAGATAACTAGAAGAGGCGTGGCTCGTGGTACAAGAACAATCTAACCCGGTGGACAAAATAAAGGGTTCAGTTCGAAATTCCAATCACCCGAAGAACGCCGGAGCGTACAACGGCCGAAACGTCGTGAATTATGTCAGCAAAGATGGGGATTACAGACCGAACATTGTAAATAGTGTAAAAGATAAATTTGTTGTTATATTTATGGAAAGAGTTGAAGGAATTTGCCAGTCAAATTGCATCTCCTTACTTGCGCCCGTTACGAACGAAAAGTACGCATTGTTTTCGAAAATTAATATATTTGCGAAAATGATTTCGTTTTCCCTTCCAACTTGATGATTCTATGTGCTTGTCTTCCCTTCATTATTTTCTGTTTTCTCGACGAAAGCCCATTACCGCCCAAGCCATTAGATACCGGGAAAATTCTATGTTTCTCGCCTCGAAAATTGCCGACATTTGCGTTCCATGTACTTGTTTGGATTCTACAACAATAATAATTTCCGAGTTGACTTAAATTTATGTTATTAGCAAACAATAGCTACGTTGCCAGTTTTCTTTCATTTGTCACATTTGGTTTCTTTTCTTAAACGGAGCCATTCGACATGTTTCGAAATCTTTGTACTTTCCATTAGAAGTAGAATTGTTGGCACACAATCCATGCTACTATCAATTCAATTCTCAGAAACAATGACCAAAATACCGGTATTGACTCAGTTTGATTGCGATAAGATCACAAGTCGAAGGCAAGCACTGATATCTGGACACTCTATGGTGGTTATGGTCTTTCACCGAGCTTTTCAAACATTACATCACGGCATTACTGATATTTACTAAATTTATCTCAATTAGGCACAAGGTCATAGGCGATTCATGATAATAGAACTCGCTAAAGTAGTGATGGTATGGATGTGTAATTTTGATAACTTTGGCATAATGAGGTGGAATACATGACTATCACCATCTCCAAGCCCTCAAACTATTCACCCTATATAAGGCAGTAGAGTAACATTTACTTTAGTAGAGAAATTTCAAAGTAATTGAAAGAAAAAAAATATTGATGACATCCACAGATATGCCCAAATCATTTGATCAGTAGACATTACGAGGATAATGGAACCCCTAATCAAGTGTGAACAAAAAATAGATTTGGTCTTTCAAAACGATGGTCCCAAAAATGTAACATTTAGTGAGATTCCGCCAGTTTATTGGAAGAGCCCGAGTCCAGCGTACAGATCAGAGGAGTGCCATCACTAGAACCAAATTTCATATATATGAAAGCGGAATCACATGTCCCCCAACACACACACACACACACACACACGCGCGCGCGCGCGCGCGTAGAGCATGATTTGATGTTCCAAGTTACTTCTACGGCTGAATATGTTATGATAATAATTCTACGGGAAATCCTACTGTTGATGTCCTGATAAATCAAACATTAGAAAATTAAATGAACTAATAAATATTAAGAGCACATTTACTAGAGCGACGGATTGAAACGGAAGTGAAATGAGGGCGCTCTGGCTCTGAGGTAAATGAAGGTGACAGTCGTGCTGATAATCAGGGGTGAACTGAATACGATATTCTCTCTATCCCGCATCCAAATCCTCTTGCAAACTGAACGAAGGTATTCAAGATATGAAAACTGAGTCAGTCAAAACCACTACAGGGGCGAGACTAGGGAGACAAGTAGATTCGTAGACACTTGTTGTCACTTGATCTTATTCGATGATCATTAAGTACATATCGCATGAATAATGAGGGCGCAGGAGAATAAAGGATGTCACTTAAGAGTAACAACAGCAACGACCAATTATATAAGTGAATTTGATAATCTGATTTTCTTTTTCTACGATATTCACTGGCCAACCTTGGAATTGAGTTCATGCGACGCCGTTAACCAACACATTTCTTTAATCAATGAGTGTTTCCCATTCCTTTTTTAAATTCCTGGTCTTTCGTAAGCAATATCTAAGATTTGGCACTCATTTTCCATTCTTGACTTACTGAGATTTTTTCAATCAATTCATTTTCAATATTTTCGATATTGTTCTTTATTAAACGCTCTGAATGAAGAATTGAAATCTTCGAGACAAATGTTTCACTAAAATCAATTAGACTTTTGAGAATATGTGCTGTCACTTGATCGCCAGTGAAAGCCACTAGAAAATACGAGTATGAAAACCCAATGAATACAAATAATGAGGAGATGAAGTAGAAGTGTAAATCTGAAGAAGAATACAAAACATCCAAGTCACTATATGACTAAAATCATCTGAATACAAAGGAGAGTGCGAGAACATTATGATTTGCTGTCACTTGATCTGCAGTGAAAGCCACTTGTTACAATACTATGAAAATTCAACACGTACAGCTATGGCTGGCTACTACTCATTTCTGAACATACCCACTTGCCATGATATCCATGACAGACGCCTGCTCAATTTTTTCACTTCTGATGAGGTGACAATATTGAGCAGTCAACTGTGGTTTATAATGCAACTAAGCTGAACGAACCTTAGTCCCAGTTTCTGGGAGAGAACGCATAATTAACAGTCTGAACAAGGCAAATACGCTCAAACCCTCGGTCACGAGGACTTGTAACTTCGTGCTAACACAATCATTGACGGCTTCCGAACGCTTCCGTCTACACAATTTCACTCACAATGTTTTGATTAAACCCGTGGTATGGTTTTCAGGCACTTTCCAAAATGTCCTTGTACTGAGATCTCTTTCCGAGCCATCCCCTTGACAAATCAACTATGGTGAGATTTGAACCCGGGTCTCATAGGAGAATCAGACGTCCTAACTACGTACAACTATAAATAAAAATAGCAATTTAACAACTAAACCCAAGCTATAAGAATTAATTTGGGGCTTGAACTCCTGATCCCCCCCCCCCAAAAAAAAACGCTGATGTTATAACTCACAAGAAAATATAAATTATTCAAACCAACTGACAAGGAACTTGTAAGGCTGAATTGATTTTGTCAAACCGCCACCCCCGCTTGAAATTCTGTAAAAATTGTGTGGATAATGAAAATAATGAGTTATGTGATGACGCAGATGCGAAATATGATCAGATAATTATTTAACAAATATATTCGACTAGATTTGCTTTACGGAAATTCGCCATATTCAAAGAGTAGAACATTGTAAATATTTTAATCTTATATTCACATATACAAAACGCAATGTATATCCAAATTCATAAGAAAGTGCTGAAAATTCCGACCCACATTTCTGTCTAAATATATAAATATCAGAATTGTATGTGAATCTCTGTACGAGATATTTATGTGACGGGATCTGAAAAGAACAAACGATCAGGCGTTAAATATCCTATTAGGATTAACAATTTAAACTTTGTCCACCCAAGAGATATCCATAAGCAGTTGGTTTAACATGTCGACCATGTAAAATGAACTGCCGACTTCAAACCTTGTTCAGACCACTTGCTTCATTTCCATTTTTAACTGCTTAATGGTCGGAGCGTATGTCGACCGACAGCATTGTAATAAAACGCAACTTTAACATTAAAACGAGAGAAAATAATGCATTACCTTTCTTCATTCAGTTAATGCAACTCAGAAGTCCTAAAATTTAAGATATTTTGCTCTTTTTGTGTTAAACGGAATAACTTTTGCTGACGTCTGTCTTTTATAAATGTCTTATTTTTCTTTTTCGTTCATCACTCTCCTTTAAAGAAGAAAGTTAAAATCCGACTTTCCGCTAGCAGAAGAGTTCCAAAATCAAACGAAATCAATCAGAATTTACCAATATCAACACATTGCCATTCGATAAGTGGATTTTGTCTTGAAATTCTTGGTCGTAAATTCACCAAAATACAAATTAAAATCGTCGAGGTACACTTTTTTTTACAACGATTTACCAAGAGCCAAGAGATGCAGAGTAAGAGTTACAGTCTATGGGGATATGTGGGCGAGATAACGGTTAACCCTAGATATGAACAGGTCAAGATTGTAGTGTTTTCGGGGAAGTACCCTCTTGCGGGTCGGTTCCACAAACCAGCTGTTTGTGACAAGAATCTGCCTGAGTAACTTACTTCTCACCAGTGGAGTACAAAGGGAATAAGGAGGGTTCGCAACAATGGGCGTGAATATAACGATAGAATAGCGAGAAGCTTGCAACGTTTCGTTTGTGGGAAAGGGGTTATAGGGCGGAAAATAATTCATCACCCACAAGGACGGGGAGTTGCTTTTGAACTCTATCGAGAATGGAAAGGGAAGTCTGGCCAGCTCCTGCCAATTTATGGCTAGCAGTACTCTATTTTCTGCCTGTTTGGCTCTTTTAAAGGTAGAGGATAGGAGGAGTTTGGTACTGACTGGAGCGGTCCAGACAATCCACGATTTTCCCAACATCTTTAGCGATGGATCGTATGTACGAGTTCCAATTGATGACTGATTTGAGTAAGTCCCAATAAACGCTCAAGGTACGGGGCCTCCTTGAGTGAACAAACGTTCATCGCGATTGGTGAAATTTCTGGGTCGGATCTGCGATGATGGAACGTCATTAGATTAGTTTTCGAGGCATTGAATATGACCAATAAATTTAGCCTACACTGAGCTGTCAAAGGAGAGATCATCTACCAAGATCTGGTTATCTATAGTTTTGGAAGTGCACCTATATATCGTTGTATCATTAGGATATATATTCACAACTCTTTTGCAGATCGTAAAGTAGAAATAGGGTTGGGCCGAGAAGCGAACCCTGGAGGACACTTGTGTTGATCGCTTGGAACTCGAAGATCCTAACCATTAGGAAGAACTTTATACAGGATCCTTGATGGAGTTTATTTGACCGTGTTAATCTTCTCTCGCTGTATAAAGAAATAGGTTCTTCTGCGTTGTATAGTACCAGTAAAAAGGGTGTCTTCACTAAACTGACCTAACGACAGAAGTTGACATGCCTTTCTCATGAGTGCGATAGGAACAAACCTTCTTCATAAGTAATCTGAATTTGCTTCATTGATTGCCATGTTGTTAATATTTGGGCCAATTCCACGGCAGATTTACATAAGTAGAAATGTTTGTTGGACCAGAATGAAAAGCAAATATTTTAAAAACCCGGTTATATATGATTTATCAAGATGGTTTTCTGTTTTATATTTACAAGATTATACCAAATCCTTCGTCTACTGTTTTTGTATGTTTTACATATGTACGTAGCTTTAAGAAGTCATTCTTCCAGGCGAGCTGATAAGACATATACACATTTGCCCCCACCTCTCAGCTTCTTTTTTGAAAAGGGTGGTGACTTTGAAAAATTTATATGTCACTTGTTTGGCAATGTCTATTAATATGTTTCGCTTTTATTATTTTTCTGATGAAGATGTAATAAAAACGAAATATGTTAGATTTATAAACGTTCCTTATCTTATCATTCTGCCGGATTCCAATCCATATTTGATCCCAATTCATATATATATATATATATATATATATATATATATATATATATATATATATATATATATATAAAGAGAGAGAGAGAGAGAGAGAGAGAAAGAGAGAGAGAGAGATATTGTGTATTTGGGCAGCAATGCCCTTTTTATACAAGTTTCGTTGAAGACGACTGACAAGGTAGTGCGATTAAACATTTTATTTAATTTTTCCTGTATTCGTACAAATTATTTCTTTTCTGGACACAAAGGGTTTAAAAACTGTCCAAAAGTTCTGCATATCCGAGCGATTTCGGCAATTCTTTTAGCCATTATCAAGGACGATTTTTATTTATTAACTGAATGTCTGGGGGTTTTATGCATGTGTCTAAAATTATAGGAATGTTTAATTTACAAACACAGTCAGCACATTGTGGCCGTGTTCATAGTTGATATTTTTGTATGTTGGCTTTTTATTTTTTATTATTAGTGCTTCCAATATTTTTAATCTATTTTTACATGTGGATATTATACTTTTATTTTCTACTAGTATCTTACGGATACAGTTTGTTAAGTTACCGTGTGTTTAAATGCGTCATACCTGAGATATGGTTGGGTTGGGTTGGTGTAACGGGAGGCGTCGAGATAGGCATGTTGTGGTATGACAAATATAATTATTTATGAGTTTGGTTTCATCAGGAACACAGTTCCTTAAGGGGCATTTGCATCTCGTAAATAATATTGGTTTTCTGTAGTTTTGATTTTGCAGATGTATTATTGTTAATGATGAGGCTAGCTGTTGTAAATTTGGACAGTATTTACACACCTTGTGTTCAGAATAGGAAACACTTGTATTAACACAAAAAAGATTAAATAAAAAGGTTAATCGCAGTACCTTGTCATTCGTCTTCATCGAAACTTATATATATGTGTGTGTCTGTCTGTCTGTCTTTATGCGTGTGTGTGTGTGTAATGTATGAGTCTATGTGTTTGCTAGTGAATCTGTATAATAAAGAGACAGAAAAAATGCTAATAAAAAGAATATCCTTTATGACTGCATATATCATAAATTATCGAAATAGTTGGAAGGAATAAAAAACAAATTGGCGTTTGTCTGTGTCAACAACGAAAAGCGCTTTTTTCATTAATTTATTCATAATTTAATTCTCTTTACATTTTATGGCGAACAGCCAAGACATAATTAAAATATTCGATTAAATATTTGCCAGAGCTAAGGCCAAAGAAAAATAAACTAGAAAATGTCCGTCGATGCTTTGTGCTTACCATTCGTTTCAAAAGATTTCAAATGCATTTTAGCGACGAAACAAGAATTAGTTTAGATCGTAGATAACAACATAAGACGGAATATGAGTTGACATTTGTGTAAATAGAAATTGCAACTAGTTTCCAGTGCTTCTAACTTTTTAGATTTTTAGATTCTTGTCAGACAAATACAATAAAAGTGACGCCATATGTATGAGTTTTGCATGCACATTATATATATATATATATATATATATTAAAATCTCGCAATATTATATATATATATATATATAAATATATATATATATATATATATATATATATATATATATATATATATATATATTCATATGAGAGAGAGGGTAAAATGCAGCTGAAAATTTCTCAAACCAAAATGTCCAAACAAAGTTTTTTAATTTGGTTTGTAATCATTTAATTAATGTGCAAGTATTTTATGCAGACATGCGACATACGCCGAAGCGTATATATATATATATATATATATATATATATATATATATATATATATATATATATATATGTATGTATGTATGTCTATGTATATATATATATATATATATATATATATATATATATATATATATATATATATATATATATATACACGTTCTGAGGAAAGTATTAAGAGAAAATTAAAAACAATAGAGGAAGAAAAATAAAATAAAAACTATAGAATAATATTCGAAAATAGGATGGATTAGAAATGTGAAAAGGACAAAAAACAAATAAAGATCAAATTAAATACAAGTGTATATATATATAGGGAGGATGTGTGGGTTTGTAAACAGTGACTATTACGGCTAATAATGCAAGACTCGAATCGAGTTCTCTCAGTCACTGTGTGTTTATCTAAAAAATAAATACGCTTAAATTCACCTTCTTCTCTGCCGTGCGCCAACTGCTTCAGGGTAAAATTTCCGACTGACGCGAATTCAGCCTGTTTTCGATTCAAACCAGAGGCAACCGGACGTCTAGCCACACTGATAAAGCTGTGATACAGCGAAACAGTCTGTCTGTGGATGACAATATATATATATATATATATATATATATATATATATATATATATATATATATATATATATATAAATCTGTATGAAGCTATTGTGAAAATCACAAACTTTAATAAGTCAAAAAGCCTAGAACCAATCTAATTTCTACCGCTAACTTTAATCCACTTTTAACACATGTTAGTTAAGATATGTGAAATCTATAAAAAGGATTGTCTCTAGTTATTTTACAGATTAAAACATTGGTTTATGACCTTTGAATCCTAGTAAATATTTTTTTTCTATTTTTCCAAAAATCGATATAGAAAGATGGGTAAGTGAAAGAATCTAACAAATGCTGAAATACGAGGAGAAACAAAGCCATTGATTGAGATGTCATTTTTATTATTATTGATTGATTAATTGATTGATTGATTGATTGATTGATGGAATGTCCACTTTAGTGTTGTCAAATTATCTACGCAAAAATGGTAAAGAATGGTAAAGAGAACTTGAAAAGATAACTATAATGCGAACGAGAAGAAAATGGAAAGGTTTTAAAATATAGTTTCATTAGGATGAACTTAATCTAAAGTATGTTAGCAAAATAACCACTTTTAGCAAAAGATCAGATATTTGAAGAATCTGTTGATAAAGTCAACAGTGATAAAATATGTAAAAGATTTCGGAAATTGAGATCTGTCAAACATTCTCCTTGGCAAACTCATTTCAGCAAAGCAAATATTTTAAAGGGTGAAACATGGGCCAAGAAATACATGAAAAACTCATTTTTACAGCCGAATCTCGAGTGAAGCTCGATAGATAAAATGTTGAATTTTATCCAACGCAAATAATAAAAGGGAGCAAGGAAATGGTACTTTCATGATATTTGCTTGAATTATCGACCAATCTATTATTGGGCCATTCAAACATTTTTTTCTTATTTCAATCGCAACCTTTACAAATAATATTGGGGACTGCGATGGGTACAAAATTTGCTCCAACTTACGCTAATTTAGTCATGTCATCGTTGGAAGTCCAGATATATTAACAATTCAAATTGAAATACGGCTTGATCTCCCACAAATATTTGCTAGACATTTGGAAACGTTACTTAGATGACTGCTTTATCCTATAGAAGCACACATTCGACCAACTCAAGGAATTCAAGTCCCTAATTAACAGCATCAATAGTGATACCCAATACACAATGGAATACAGTCACAGCCAATTTTCATTCATAGACATTCTAATCATAACAAAGATACAAACATTGAAAGTGATTTCCAACACAAACCAACACATTTTTAACCCTGAATAAAAGATTCCAAGATCTACAAGAAATTCTACTCGAAAGACCTTACCTATTGTTATTAATAGATAACGGAATAGAAAGAGCAACAGCATTACATATTCAAGAATTAAGCAAAACAAGGAAAAAAAATCCATAGATGTCCAATGTTCTATCCTATATCTCAACACATAATCTAAGAAATACAAAAGTCTATATTATCCTCCGGAACATTGCACTGTTGAAACAAGCAACCGAAGCAAATAAAATAATCAAAAGCAAAAACTATCAAACCAATCCCTCAAAAATACTCATCACAAAACCAACACCAACTGTTAATGCAAGTTAATGAGGTTAAAGTCCCGCATATATATTCATTGAAGACACAATTTATAAATTTAAATCAAGTCAAATTTCTTTTGTAAAGGATCATTTCAACTGTTCATAAAAGAAACTTTAATATATGCCAATAAATGTAAAGAATATAAAGAAGATTACATCGGGCAAACCAAACTCACTCTCAGAAACAGAATGGCAATTTGTTGCCACTAAATACGAGGCCCCGCTACAAGACTTAGTGGGCATATAGACATATACGCAACAAACAACTCCACCAAATTCCAAGTCTTCCTAGTTTATCTTTGACCAAACAATACTACAGACCAAAAACGAATAAATGAAGAAAATATTTATTTATTCAAAAATAGTAACCATGTCCGAACAAATACTAACAAGGCAAATTTGCCAAGAATTATTCACATATATACAGGTAAACGTAATATCCTTATGGACTTATTCTTATCATCATTAGTAAGGCGATAAATCGCTAACACTACACACACAGAATCACGAATAAACAGTTTTATGCATCTAGTTACTTGTACATTGAACTGCTGTGGATGGCCACTAAGGTCCAATAAAATAGAATCTCTGACATGTTGTTATAATTAGACATTCTCAACCAGATTGCATGTTAAAAATACAGAAATTTTTTGCATGAAACGAAAATAAGTCTCGAACTCCAGATAGAATTGAGATATATCACAGCATAGACATATATCTCTCAGCTTCAATATAATATTGAAAAATGCGTACCTGCTGTGAAACTGTTAAAGTTACTGAAAATGAATATTCTTAAAGACTCCTAAGTTCAAACAAAACTAGGTACCTCCACAGAAATCGCAAAACCTAAGATTCAAACTAATTTTTAAAGATGACAAAAGCTTTCTTGAAGCTTCCATTTTAGCTTTAATTGAAAGCTAAAGGATTAAACTTACCATTTCTAGTGAGCAAAATACTCTGATATATTTTAAGCACAAAATATATTGATTAGAATCTATTTTCTTTTTTTTTCAGTTACATCGACAAAGTCGTCCATTTTTGAGACATTGGTAAACACAAGTTAGTTCTCGGTTTTAAAAATCTTACAAAAATAAAAAAAATACTTTTCTGAAATTTTGATGGATATTAGTTGATTTAAAGTATAATTAATCTGATTTGAATCAAATATTATTTACTTTAAGTTTAAACTATCGCAGAAATGCATTTGTAACTCAACAATAGTTGTGTTTTTAACACGACAGTAGCTAATTTCACGTGTTGACCGACTGATGACAGGTCTAAAGTTATTCTACATAAAACATAATTGAAGAAAATGTCGTGGCAGCCTTTTTCATATAATTTTTAAATACTCGGTAAACTTTAAAAATTAGGAAAATAGTATCCGTAATGTAATGTTTTATTATAAAATATAATTTAAATTTATTATAATCATTGCTCTTATTTACTGATAATGTCGTGTATGGCCACGCATACTTACAAAAATGGGTATGATTATACACAACAAATTTTTTTTCCAAAAATATTGTTATTTGATGATTTCTATTAAGTTTTTCTATTTATAATTAGGAAATATAGTTTGCACTTAAGAATAATATCATCTAAAAGAATTTTAAAGGGATTTAAAACTTAGTAAATTTTTCCAATTAAAATTTTAAAAAATGAAAACACTTCTTCTAAAATGCATTATTCATCGAATTTTTTCTTAAGAAAATAGTGTCCGTAATATATTTGTATTCATCAATGCAATTAAGAGCTTTTCTAATTAAATAATGTCATAGAATGGTGTTTCTTTTTCACAAAGACAAATTGATGATTTAAATTTTCCAAGGTGTCCTGCTATTAACTAATATAAATATGAAGAGGCTGAAATTTTAATTTCTCGAAATTTCATAAAATTAAGTAATAGCGGGTAACAGATATAATATATATATATATATATATATATATATATATATATATATATATATATATATATATATATATATATATATATATATATTTGTGTGTGTGTGTGTGTGTTTTTACCAAGATTTTTTATAAAAATACCGTTCAAAATCATTTAATTAATTTGTGAATAAATCCTGAAAATTTAATTAAAATCCAAGAATTGTTTGATTTTAGCAAGAATTCCCAAAACAATGTGTTTTGAACGCCAAAAAAGACGCTAAAAATCCCTATAATAATCTTTGGACCACAGCTGACGTAAGAAAAACAAGATTTTTTTCCAAGATTTCGAACGTGCTAGGACGATTAAAAAATTAATAAAATTATCAATAAATACTTTGGTCTTTCCTCTTAATAATAACAAAAACATTTTGACCATAAACTTTGTTGTTATCAAGTTTTGCGCCTTTTTTCATCATGGTATGCTTTTTTTTAGAAAATTTTTGGAGATAAATAAACATTAGATTACGAATAATATTTTCCTAAATTTTTAAAATTAATGGGTAGTTAAAGATTATAAAAAAAGACTCTCGTCAAGTAATTTTTATAGATATTTCCCCTGCAGAATAATTAGTTAAATTTCTGGTTGTCAGTAGATCTGTCAGTCTGTCTTCAAAACCTTAAACTCCTACATACGTGCTAAAAATAATAACTAAAAGTCAGTAATATTTGTTTCCAATCAGATTACAGTATCTTTCTCTATTTCAATGCGCTATGTGATAATACTCATCCTTGTCTTACATCCGTTTGTATTTTTGTATATTTACTAAACTCATTTTCTATCCTTATGTAGGTGATTTGCTGCTAGTATATATTTTGTGTTTTAATATCCTCACATGTCAATATTACCTAGCAGTCCCAACATGTCTTTGTTAACTACTTTATCCAACCTTTTGTATAATCTATAAAACACAGGTTAACGCCTTCTGCATTTGTACTGCTTTTTTATATATAATTCTGAGCAAAAATATCGCATTCTTTGTTGAAGTGCCTTTAACGAATCCACACTGTTCTTATCCAATTCCCGGTCTGATTCATCAAAATTCGGATGATAAGTTGTGTTATGTGGCTCATTATGTAGATTGTCCGGTGAAGTCCACATTCGTGTGCACATAGGCAGAGCTATGAGAATAGATTTACTTGGATCTCCAGGTATATCACCACTGTTGTATATTTCATTTATTATGTCTGTGGTTCTGTCAATGCCGAAATCATCTAAGGCTGCCATCATCTCAGTCTGCTTTGTTTCTGCACATTTTCGTTGAGCCATTCAAAATAGGAACACTTTCAGGCAACCTAAGCCTGAAATTGTTCCTATTTTCTTTGTGCAAAATCCTATAATTTTGTTTCGTACTTGGCCTTGCTTTTTTCTCCTTTTCATCAACGTCGAGAATTTCATCTGTCATCCATTCCTTTTTTCCTTTGTCTATTTTTCTTTGGGATGGTACTAAAGCTTCTCTTAATGTGTTTCCTCGAAGAGTCTCTTAATTTGTTTAGTGCATCTGCTTTAAATATTGTACATATTTTCTCATTGATATTCCGATCATTCAGGTGTGTCGTATTGCATTTGGGTGCTGCCTTGGCTCTCTTTTCTAGTTTCACTAATTTGTCATATCACTGGATAGTAATCGCCTCCATTTGCACCGGGGCATATTTTGCAGTGCACAACTGCATTCCTGCATGCATTTAGTGCTTGTGGAAGAAGTATTGAACATTACCATGGAAATCCAGAATATTGCATCAACTGGTGCAAGAGGCGCAAAATGATAATAGTCGAGTGCTATTCTCCATCTGCACGAGTGTACGTATGAAGGAATAAAACTCAGTGTTTCTGCTTAAGAAAGATATACAAAGTATTAAAATAGTGTCTGAGTATTGTTGATATTATGTTAAACCTGTAAACGTCGTCATCTCTATATTAGTCTGGCTGTAGTTCCATTGATGAGTTCAGCAATTAGTAAGCCACTGTATAATCATTTTTAAACGTTTCAGCCTTTAAAAATTCAAAACCTTTATATATATATATATATATATATATATATATATATATATATACGTAAGTGTGCGTGCGTTAAGTAGTAATTAAGACAATATTAACGTCTATAAACATTTTTTGGGGAATCGTATATTATCAGAACACAGCATTTTTGTGCAATTCTTAGCATGTTTCAAATTTAATATATGTAGATACATGTAATGGCCGGCTAATCTCGGTTTGCAAGTGGACAGCCAATCTCCGTAGAAGACACTTACTCAGGCACATAATTGTTTATTCGGTACTGACCTAGACCAACTGTGTTTACGGCAACTATTTAGAGTTCCCGGGAGATGATTATGATCAGCAGTTTGAACAACGTCAGGAGTCTCAACAAGATTTTTATAGGGTGCGCACACTGCGATGACCGCAAACACACATTTATATATATATATATATATATATATATATATATATATATATATATATATATATATGTATACTTATTAAATCACCACCAATATCCAAATATAAGTGGACACGTATATATATATATATACATATACATATATATATATATATATATATATATATATATATATATATATATATATGTATGTATATATACATATATAGTTATACACATAAATACGTACATAGATACATACATGCATACATATATACATGCACACACACATAAACTATGGGCAGTGATAAGTGTAATGTGTATTTATGCATTTATTTGAAAGGGTGTGAGATAACTAATCAGCTTTTCGAATGTTTTTATTTTCTTTTCATCGTACAAGCCGGTTTTTTTCGCACTGATTACTTTTCGTATTTGCTTACCTGTGCTAATGAGCATCGTGCATTCTTTTACCTATTTAAACAGTAATTAACTGACCAGCCTTTAGGTAAAACTTGTAATGTAATCTAATTAATATTCCGGCTTTCACTAATGCACACAATGTGTATATATCTATATCTATATATATATATATATATATATATATATATATATATATATATATATATATATATATATGCATAAACTTGAGAATAAAGTGTTTAAACATTTGGAAATTAATTCTACTTAAGTCAAAACTCGGAAAACATTAAACTATATAACTCTGTATTGTATTTTCAAACCTATTGACGCAACATTAGTGTGTGTGTGTGTGTATGTGTGCGCGCGTGTGTGTGCGCGCACGAGCGGTCTCGCGATCGTGTATGCGCGTTTTAATTAGTGTTTACGAAAATCCACATATCTTGCCAATAAAATGGATATCCGTATTAATGGCAGTTTTATGGTGTCGATTTCAGTCCTAAACATTGAAGAATATATTTATTATAGGATGAATCTTAAAATCAACAGATATTTACAACTTAAAATTAAATTATTATGTGTTTCCGGACATGTATTCATTGATTTACAAAAGATTTTTTATAATAAAATTGTTTCATTTCTACCTAAGTAGCGAATAGATTTGATGCTTGATGTGTTCACAATGTATCCAAATTTTTAAAGGAGAAACTGATACTATGGAATTACATTTCAAATTTGCTTTATTTATAGTGAAATAACAACAATGAACATGAAGTAGAATTTGACAAAAGTGAGTGCAAATAATGCCTCATCAAGTACATTAGAGCGATATCTATAAAATTAAATAAAAGATTATATGAAAATAAATGGGAATATTTGCAAAACAAACTCTTAAATATATTGTTCTTTCATTGTAAGATGTCTGGCCATCATTTAGACATAAATTGCGTAGTTTGAGCCAAGAAAAGTTTATTGATGAAAAATGTACTGAAACTTTATCAATTCCGGAATCCTCTACATTAAATTTCCGCCCAAAATAACTACACAAATTACTAGTAAGGCAATGCAGGATAATTGACAACTGCTAAGATTTGATCAGCTCTGACACAAGAGATCCAGTGAGGATCGAACTTACGACTAATCGCTCAAAAAGAAAAAGTCGCAACAATTACTTCACGCTAAGGTACCCAAAAGCCAAATAATAAGATATTAGGAGCCGTATATACGTGTGTTGGCGTGCATATACAGGTAAGCGAATAAATATTTGCTCAACTTAATATAAGGTATAAACAAAACAGTGCTCAATGTGGTTAGACAGAGCTAAGAAGTATATATTGATAAATATACATATACCTACGTTTGAATTCGTCCTGGGTATGACGTTAAACTGCATCCGAGTCCTGGGTAAGACGATAAACTACATCCAACAGGAGGTTTTGAGGAGCGTGGAACTACCTCTTAATTGCTGACCCGGGGTGGTAGCACCTGTTAGGGTCCCAGCTATGGGAAAATAGTGAAATCCCAAGGTGTGTCCGCGTTCTGGGTATGACGATAAACTACGTCCAACCAAAAGGCCGTCGATCCGATCAATCGGCTGGTCATGTCATGCCCCATCACATCTAACCCATCCCAAAACAACTACAACTTACAATTAACTTTCCCACCCAAACCCTACACTAAATATACTAACACCTTACCCCTAAAATGTGATGGAAAGCGGTGGCTTAGGATCAATGAGTAGAAAAAAACAAAACAATGATGTTGCCAGCTACACGTTTTTGAAACAATGATGTTGCCAGCTATACGTTTTTGATATATCTAGTAAATACTGGATCTGGCATTAAATAACCCATAGTGGATGATATGCTATAAAACCCCAAACAAACAAACAAATACGTTTGAATTGTTCTACCAATTCATCAGGCACGAATTATCACTCATCAGGCACGAATTTAAAAATCAAAGTAATAATTCGTGCCTGATGAGTGATATATCTATATCTATCTATCTATCTATCTATCTATCTATATATATATATATATATATATATATATATATATATATATATATATATATATATTGAATTGGACAATGTCCGACAATTTATTTAAAGACATTTATGATATGTTTAACGTTCTTTTTATAGATACAAGTATTTAAGCAATATATTTGCTTAAATACTTGTATCTATAAAAGGAACGTTAAACATATCATAAATGTCTTTAAATATATATATATATATATATATATATATATATATATATATATATATATATATATATATATAGTCCTCTTGTAAATTTGTAAGAAGAGTTGCGGAAGATTAAAGTTATTCTTCTGGACAACGGTTATCCCGAATACGTTCTTCCAAATTTCCAACTTTGTAGGGTCCTGATAAATGTCCGATCTCTTTAAAAATTAATTTAGCTAATAATAGCATACATTATAATGGCATCGGTAAAATTGGCACAAGTGGAAAAATTCGAAAAAAATAAGTTTATTGAAATATGCACTATAGGAAAAAAGATGATTTGAATAAAATCTAATTTTTAACAAATTATATAATTTATTATTTATTTATTTTTTGATATTAACAAAGAAGGTAGAATTGTTTTCCTCCATTTAATAATATGAGTGTATACGTTTAAAATGCATGAAAATAATAATAATAATAATAAAATCAATTATATTTAGACATGAGCACCAAGTTTTATATCAACCTTTAAAAACGTGAACTTGGTCAAAACAAACTTCTAGTTCTTAAATAACTAGAAACTTATTTTGATCATGTTCACTTAACACTTGATCACGATTTTTCCTTATTTCTGTGCTGTCTGAATAAATTATTTTTTCTTTCTTGTAGATCAATCCAATTTTTCCTATTTTCTTTTTACTTGTGCTAGTTTTGCCGGTGCCATTTTTACCGTGCCGTTACTACTGTTCGAAATTTAAAACTGCCTTGGGTAGGTAAAACGGCCACTCATTGGTTGAGCAGATAAAGTCCTATAATTGTGAGTGGTATTTGGCTACTAAAATACGGGTTATGTTCTCTATCAGGTGTTTTCAACCTAACTTTCAGAAGGACAAGGTTTGTCCTTTTTTCTAACCGCTCGGTTGTTTACTATTTTTAGTGTCAATGAGAAGCTGACTGTGGGTCAAACTAGCCAACGCCTAGTTCAGAGAATTACCCAAGATATTACGGCTTATATAAGACGTGGTGTCAGGCAGTTTTACACGGCTGATTCAGGCGGTTCTATTATCCAGTATTTGATCGAACATCCCGTCTATGCAAATAAATATCGAGAAAATTTGTTCAGCATATTATAGAGAGTACGTTTTCGGCATATACTAAAAATTACAGTTGGTGGTTGCATTCACGTTAAGACTAAACCTATGTAGACAGGGGAAGAAGTTTAGAAGTTCCAAAAATATGCTGGGGGACAATAATCTTTAATAATATTATTATATTTATGTCTGCTCTTCTATTGCTGATCTGGTATTTCTGGTGATTCTTCTGGTCAGTAATCAATTTTATTCATTTTTACATATACACAATTAATTGGTTTCTAAATTATAAGAAGACGAATTTTATCTATTAATCGTCCACTAATTATTTTCGGGTTTCTTGACGAATACACACACAAACACACAAAAAACACACACACACAGACAGACAGACACACACGCACGCATCGCACACACACGCACATATATATATATTTCTTAATACTGACAAGAAAAAAAACTTTACAAATTATATATACATATGTATATATATATATATATATATATATATATATATATATATATATATATATATATATATATATATATATATATATCAAATCCATAAATGATAAGAAATATCCAAATAGTTTTTGATTTAAATTATTTTATAACTCCGGTCTGATAAGGCAGAATTCCCTCTGAAATAAATTATTACCGAACTCTTTAATTGTGTATTTATGATCACTTGATATATATATATATATATATATATATATATATATATATATATATATATATATATATATATATATATATATATATATATATATATATATAACGGTGGCTTGTTTTCTTATAACCATTACAACTGAATAGTGGGTTCGATCCTCTTTGATTGCCCCATACTTTCGGCCTTGTGCCACATCTAAGCTGCGCTTAGAAAATCACTATATATATGATGAACTCTTCCGTTGATTTCGACGAATGACGACCCGACAACATTATTCCGTTTTTATGTAACATACATATATGTGTGTGTGTGTGTGTTTGTGTGTGTGTGTGTTTGTGTTTATATCTTTTAATGCTAGTACTAATATAGAGTGACATATTTTCAAACGTAACTTTTACTTTCGTTTGTTTACAGAAACTCGTGTAATCCTTGGCACGTGAATTAGCGTGTAATCCGAAGCTCAAATGAGCAAAGGGCATCATTCAGCCTCGTGCAACGCGTTCGAGCACACATCACATCATTAACTTGATGTCAATACGCGTATTCATTTTCAGATTTTGAAGGCTTTTCGCTATGATGATGTAGTTTTAAGAATAGTTTGTAAAGTTGTTGTTTTTTTTTTTCATTTAATTTAGCTTGAGGACCAAGTACACTTTAGAAGAGGTCGGAACCTGAAAAAGCATCAACTGTAAGAAATTTGAAGAAAGCTGCAGCACAAACAACAGAGAAAACATGTATAAAGTTTCGGGGTGAATATTTCAATACACGTGAATGATACATTGGAAGAGATAAGGTCTTTTCGTTAACAGATTCACATAGAAATGTCACATAGACAACGCCTCTCTTCAATTTGCAAATGCAAAGCTACAAATGATCCTCAAGTTGGAATCGGATATTTTTTGTAATTGTGCTGTATTTTTCGGAAAAACTGGGAACTTGTTTTTCACTATACAACAATTCTTGCAAAGATTTTAAGATACATAAGAATGCAACTCTGGAAGCCTTATTTTATTACTGACGCCCATCCGATTTGAATTTAATTCTGTTACCAATTCTGTTAATCTTGTGTTTTAGCTAATTTAATGGTTCTGATTCCGAAAATGACCTTAGTTTTTCATGGTTAGCTACCATTTGTCTGTATTGAAATTGCCCATATTTGGAAAAAAAGATCATTTTACAATCTTGGTTATCGCAGAATTTAGTTAATGAAGGTCGTAGAAACCCATCAATTTTCAGGTAAGCCGAGTAATTTGTCAGCCACCTGAAATAAACTATTTTTATAAGAAAAAGTGTTTTTGAGTCAAACATTTTAAAATAGAAGTACCTAATTTTTTCAATTTTTCGCCAAAATTCAAATCAACTGATAAACTTTATCAGTTATACACTTTAGTAAACCTGATAATTAAGATGGCATAAACAATAAATGAAACTCTAATATTTTCTGTTTGATATTCATAAACTTATCCCATCACTTTTATCACCACGGAAGGAAACCACGCACATTGAGAGCATTTTGTTTTCACAGTTGGAAAGAAACTCCAACTAAAGACATCCCAATTGAATGTACCCATTCCATTGTACATGATACTGCTGGAGTATCAAAAGGGACTTAAATAACACTGAACATGACAAATAATCAAGAAAGAGAAAAGGTTTTATTTCTGCTTTTAGTTTTTTAAATACTTGTTCATCTTAGTATATTCATTTGTGCTATTTTAAAGATTTAGAGTCTGATTATTATTGCAAAAATAGTATTTCTCAATAAGCAGACCAATATTTTTGGTTTAAATAAGAATTGACAGGTTTTTACGATTTTATATTTTAGAAATATTGCTATCGGTCAATATCATATATACACAAAACAAATGAAAAAATGCCTTTTTTAACATATAAGGCAATTTTGTACAGCAAAAACGGTAGCTAACCAAGAATAAGTAAGGTCATTTTCATATTCAACGCACTCGAATTAGCTAAAAAAGATGTTTGGTGTCTTGATACCATTTCATTTTTTTTTTGTGACTAGTATAATAGTGACGCTCCCCGCAAGCCTTACAACCATCAAACTGAAACACCGGTTCAACGTTCGGTCACCGAAGTTAAGCAACTTCGAGCCTGATCAATATCTTGACAAGTGGCCTCTGGGGAATATCAGGAAATCTAAGCTTGGATGTGTGGGTGATGTAATGGTAATAACTCGGAATTTTTAATCGAAGAGCTGTGTTCCAATTCCAGTTGAGTTCCTTATACTGAAATACCCTTGTGAACGGAATAAATCCACCTCTTCTCCCAGCTATGTGTTAATTAGTAAGACTTGTATCATTAAATCATTATCTTAAAAAAATCAATTCTTACAATGTAAAATATTTTCTGTTTTTTTCTGAAAATGGTTGATAAGCCGTAGAAAACGAAGCAATCAATCAAGCTACCTGCACGTCCCTTTCTATTCACGATGGAAGACACAATTTAACCGGAAGTTACCGACTGGTTAGTATATAAAAAGGAATATATTTTAATGACTAAATAATGGTGCTACGAATTTCTCAAGCAATGCACCAAAAATATGGAAATCAATTCAATTTGTTTACAGCAATAAAATGCGTGTTCTTATCCAATAGATAGATATCAACTTAAACTAAATAATCTGATAAACTTACTTCTTAACAATTATTGACGAAGCATCCAATATATATATATATATATATATATATATATATATATATATATATATATATATATATATATATATATATATATATATATATAGCTGCTGTTCTCTCGATTTCGACGATAATCATCTCTATAACATACATATTCAGCTGCTGCAGTTCCCGCACATTGGCACTGTAGTGACTCGTAAAACAAAGTTGTTTTTTTTAAATAACGTCTATAATTGTTTGCAAATAAATTATTTTGTGTATTTGTCCTGCCATTTCAATAATGGCAGGACAACTACCTAAAGTGACTGAGAACTGAAAACATTCATCAATAAAATTTCTGTTGAGGATCAGTTTTCATGCCCTTTTCATGACCAACTTGCACATTCTAATTATCGACGGGATATTTTTTTTTGTTTGAATTTCTGGTAAAGCGTAGTTTTCATTATTTACATTCTGATTAATGTCCACATCTATGTTTTGATAACAACGTTTCAGCCTTGGTGCTGCCCGGTCTTGTCCAGGTGCTTCTCAATCCAAGTAACCATTAGGGTATTTCGAACTCAGTGTTCCTTTTCCGCTCTCCTTGTTTAGCGACATATTCTTAGTACTGGTCAGTTATTGTTCGTCCTGTTTGACATTTCGTTTGAATATTATCGGCGCAAGACACTTTTCCCGACGCAAGACACTTTTCCCGATGGAATGTTTGAATCGACGAAGGTCTT
>OZ038493.1:107129211-107149211 GCA_964036315.1 Acanthosepion esculentum
TTTAATCCCGATTTGCTGGAACCTGATCTATTTTACATTGCAACGCTGCTGTCTGATTTTCGGTTAATTTGAAGTGTTTTCTTTTTTTAGAAAACTTTTCCTGTGTAAAGATCTCTAAGAAAAAATATGATATTTTTTTTACAGCGAGGTTCACCATTTACAAGGCCCGGAGGCCACGCGAGGTAGAGGGTTACGTGCGGAGGTTGTGTGTATAGAAGTGGAAGATAACGGTTAACACAAGCCTTCAACAGGTTAAGATTGTAGTGATCGGAGAAAATACCCAGTTGAGAGTCGGTTCTATAGGGGGCAGTGTTTCGCGGGAAGAGGCTGCTCTTGTGGAACCTACTTCCCATCGGTGGAATACGGAGGGAATGTGGGTGGTTTACTATAATGTAAGTGGCATGGTTTGTTCTTACTGAGAAGTTTTGACTCGGTGGGACCATGGAATGTATTATAGTTCGTCCTAGCAATTGCAGTGGAATTAACGGTAGAGCAGCGAGAGCCTTGCAACATTCCGCCTATGGGAGATTGTTTGAAGGGTGGATAATAATTTGTCCCCCACAAGAGCTCGGAGACGCTTTTGAACTCTGTCAAATCTGGAGAGTAACGTTGGGCAGCTCCTGTTCAAATATGACAACAGTACTCTATTTTTGGTCTGATCTGGCTCTTGTAAACGGAGAACACAGCAGGAGGAATCAGGAGTCATTTTAACTGCATCCTTAGCAATGGATCGTATGTGCGTGTTCCACTTGAGGTCGGGTGTGAGTTTGAGGCCCAGCAGTCTGTCAAGGCACGGTGCTTCACCGACAGGACATCCGTTCATCCTGATTGGTGTTAGTTTGTTGTCAGATCGACGATGATGGAATGTAATTAGCTTAGTCTTCGAAGCATTGAATATAACCAGTTAGTTTTTATCCTATTGAAGTTCGGAAGAGAGATTAGTCGCAAACGCCTGACTATCGAGAGTTTTAATGGTGCGCCCGTATATAGTCGTATCTTCGGCCTAGATGTTTACAAATGATTTGAATATATTTTTAAGCAGATCATTTATGTAGGGTTGATTCAAGGGGTTATCCCTGGGGGACGCCTGCGTTGACTTCTCGTGCTCCAGCGGACTGGCTATTAATAACTACCTGCTAGGAAGGATTTCCTGATCGAGAAGACCCTTCCGGTGATTCCATAATTGGAGAGCTTGTGTAGTAAGCCTTTGTCGAAGGCCTTTGAAATATGTAATGCTATAGTCCTCGAGGTGTGTTTGTCGTCAAGAGCCTCTCTGACACCTCACGAATGTGGTACTACGTATAAGTGTCACGCGAAGCACATCGGGTTCCGCGTGCCGCAGGAAAAGTTGTCCTTGATATAGGCTCTTAGTCCGTGGCCGTGACGGTTTAGGTGGTCATGTTTTATAAAGTAGCAGGAGGTCTGGTTTAGATTGGAGAAGATAGTATTCCACTTCTGGAAAGTTGGAACGTAGACTCCTCACGTTGGTGTAGGAGATTGTATACAAGGGGTCTACATTGTTTTTGTTTCTTTTTTTTGCTTTTTTAAGTTGGGTTTGATAGTTTTATTCATTTGTATTTTGATTGGTGTGCATTGGTTGGTGGAAGACTGGTAGGCGGAGAGACAGCCATACCCGCAGGTGTTGCATGTATAAATAACTGGGAGATAATCGTCCAGTAATACGATCGTAACATTACCCTTCATCATCGCATCGAGAGACCCCACCGGAGACTACTGCACAGACCAGAAACCATTCACAAAATAGTAGTACATTGGTCCTGATATTATACACCTGCTGATAGGTTAGCCTACTTCAGAGTTACGCGAAGGTTCGGATCCGAGACTATCAGGAGGATAACACCAAAACCGAGAATACCTCTACCTCCAGCACCCTTAATGAAGGAACAATCAACCCAGCAAAGAAAATACATACGTGAGGCTACAAGCGGACATGTTGTGTCTGCCCAGAAGTCAAGGCAACAGAACTACTCTTTGGGTAAGAAATATCATACTAGTCCGAGACCTAAAGGTACCGTGACAAGCTCGCTCATGTACTTGAGGACTAAGAGAACCAGTGAGTGGGGGGAATGCAGGGTATGGGGTAAAGAGTGTCGCACGGAGATGCAAGTGCATCCCCTCCTCCCATTAAAATATAGGTAAAAATTGGTAGGCACGTGCAGCCTGCGATAGCTAGGCACGGGCAGTCTGAGATAGTTAAAGACTGTCACTGCCTAGCTAACTGCAACTGTGGCGAATTTGTTTACCTTTTTGATATAAACAACGCAACTGCTTCATGCATAGCGTCCGAGTATTTTTACACCTAATGAGTGCAGCGAAAACTTTTAACATCAGAAAATTTTCAAGGGCATAAAAGTTTTAATATCTCTTCCATTATGTGTATTTACATACTTAGTAACAATTACTGCCCGTAACCACTGTTTGTAAGGACATATTTTGTCCAGTCGCGACAATATTTGTGGTCTTTGAAAGGAAGTTTTCACAGCACTGCCTTAAACATATATAGTTTTCTTTTTTTACTTGAATCAGTCCAGGAACAAAATGAATACATTTTCCTTTTCGTTGAGGTACGTGATAATGATATATATATATATATATATATATATATATATATATATATATATATATATATATTAAATTGACAAATGTTTTAAAATAAGCATTTCTTAATTATACATTCCATAAGTACCACCTTAATATAGGTTTGTTCAATTGAGTTAGATTTTGAATGCCACCAGTATATCTACAAACAATTTTTATTAAAAATCTAGGATTTCTCAGGACTATATATATATATATATATATATACATACATATATACATATATACATATATATATATATATATATATATATATAATCAGTTTCGCATGACGGCAATAATGCTCTCATTAAAACTTGCTGCAGTAAAATCTTGGCATCTTGCATAGACTGATACGTGAACTAGTGTATATATATATATATATATATATATATATATGTGTGTGTGTGTGTGTGTGTGTGTGTGTGTGTGTGTGTGTGTGTGTGTGTGTTTTACACATGTACTTAATGCAGACAGGTATATTGTTTGGTTTACTTTGCCCGAGGCTGATAACCCCTTAGTCGCAATGACACTGTGTCGCAAGTTCAATGCGTATGATTTTGTTTATAATATAACGGTCGATATTATTAAGTCATATTTTTCATAATGCATAATAAAGAAACATCTTCAGTTTAAGCCCATAATTTGTTTAACCACTAAATTAAATATTTCGAAAGTTTAAACAAAATAAAATCTCTTCTTAAACATCTAACGATGAAAAGAGAGAACGTTTTCTCTAAGTTCATATCATCTGGCGGTAGGTTCGTATTCGTCATTCAGTTTATAATTTCAATTATCGAAAGATAAAGATAGTGTATCTACTTAGATTATTTGAAGATGCAAGCGGAAGAAAAGTTACACCAAAGATTTCGAGGAACTGACAGTTTATATCCAAAATGATTCGATGCATTTAAAACGGGAAATTGGGCGTGAAGCAAACTTTGCTTACTGTCGTTTTAACGAAATAGAAATGAAGCCCACATTCCGAGCGTACTCCAGTTGGTTATCTCTGCACATCAACATAGAATTCTCCAATATCAGTGCTACATAAACAAAAGATTATGGTTGACTGGTGATAAAAGATATAAGCCACAAGACCTTTATATAATAGCATTGTATTTTTTTCTAGAACTAAAGTCAACGGAATGAGTTCAGCATTTAATTCCCCTTAACCACAATTCCGCCACATGCATATTTACTAACACTACCTGACGTACATTTACATTCTTCTCTTTCTCTCACTGTGTATATATATACTGTATATATGTATATATATATATATATATATATATATATATATATATATATATATATAACATTAGCATAACACTAATGGACTCTACTTTGAGCAATAAGAATGTATAATTCCTCATAAACGAAAATAACATGTTCATGATTAATTAATCATAGCTAAGGGTCTGAAGCAAGGATTGATATAAAGTTTAAATATATATGTATATTATTCCAGGATCATTTTCCAACATATTCAAGATGACCTTCGCCCTCTCTCACCTTCTAACTTTCTGTCCTGGAGTAACAAGGTGCCTCACAGGTTTTACGTACGATTTCATTTTCAAGTCTTTTTCACTGCTCTTTGGAGTGTTATGGGTGAAACTCTTCTCTCACGTGCCAAACGTCTAAAAGGAGTCCGTGTAGAGTGTCGGGTTAACCGCTCCTAATTTT
The DNA here is from genome assembly GCA_964036315.1 of Acanthosepion esculentum. Taxonomy (NCBI): domain Eukaryota; kingdom Metazoa; phylum Mollusca; class Cephalopoda; order Sepiida; family Sepiidae; genus Acanthosepion; species Acanthosepion esculentum. Next base: position 107,133,493 of record OZ038493.1, read on the forward strand.
TGAAACTTTTACTAGGGGACGCTCTCCGGACTATAAATACTCGGTGATATTTTTCTTTGACTGTTTCTTACCTTATCCACTTATTCGTCAACATGTAAACCTTTCGCAGAGAAAGCGTTCCTTTTGGGAAACGCATGAACAATACATATGCACACACTACACATATTTTGAACCAAAAAGATTTTCACATTCATTTGACATACACACATCTTTGTCTTCGTCACTTGTACACCTTTGTTGTTAATAAAGTATCATTTGCTTGTACATATATATTGGTTCTTGTCCATTCTCCACAATTTTTACGTGGACTCACATCCGCCATGTTTGTTGTAGGTATTTCAGGAAACAGCATATTATTTCTCAACTCAAACACCGACGTTAGTAACGCCCGCGAAAAAGTTGAGAAACGTATAACCGGTTTACAACAAGAATTATGAGCGTCCACGATGGATAACATTTTTAAATAAATACATTTGAATCTGGAATATGTAGGTAATTTTTGGATTTTCTCCTCACTGCCCACAGACATCCCCACTGTTTTTTGAGTCTCTATAGTTTTAATTGTTTTCTGCAACAAATGAAATTAATCGAATTTTTATGTTGACCTGAAAATGTTTGCGATGAAAGAGGTAATTTTGGTGACCGAGCTGTAGATTGTATATTGACAACTGAGAATACCGTCAACTGTACGCAACCGCTTATAAGCTGGAATAGATTTCGGCTTTTATAACCCAGAAAGGGTTGATAAGACATAAAAAAACTCAAATCAACCAATCTATATGTATTTATATGAAAAAATTAACTTGTAAGAAAGCATTAACGCAAGCTTTATCGACAGAATGAAACTGTTATGGACAATATAAATAAATGCACTGGTAATTATTTTATCACAGAAATCATTGCAATTTATTTTATTATAGAAAATCATTGTAAAATGCTTTAGAAGTGCATTGTAAATGACTATATAAATGAATTACAAACGAAGAAAAAGGTCTGATATTGACCATGAATTATTCCAAGCATAACATACACGCAAAATAGAATTGTGTAATATATAATATTGGGACGCATGCAAGAAACACCATATCCACAACGAATAAATTTTAAATTTTAAAATAATTATAACAGTGCGCGTTAACGCGTGTTTACAAAAATCACCATCACAACGATCAAAGTTGAAATAATTTGTCTTCGCAATTCAGCCCTGAGGATGATCTCGGAGGAGATCGAAAGTACTTGAGTAAGAAAAAACTACGGCGCCTTCCTTGATGAATCTCAGCTTAACATCAAGAAGCTAATTAGAAAGGAATATTATAAAAATAGACATAATATGTCACTGTATCATTCAATGAAACATGCTTAAATGAAGATATGTTGCCTAAATATTTTTATACGTTATATTTACAGATACAATTTATTTAAGTAGATGCTCTGTTTTTAAATAAAGAGTATTAATTAAATTTACCGGCTTGAATTCTGTTTACTTAAAAACAGAGCATTTACTTAAATAAATTGTATCTGTAAAAATAAAGTATAAACAGAAAATGATTGTCGGACTTAATCCATTTCATCATATATATATATATATATATATATATATATATATATATATATATATATATATATATATATATATATATACTGATTCTGTTTATACGTTATTTTTATAGATACAAATATTTAAGTAAATGCTCTGTTTATAAAAAGAAGTATAACTACATTTACCAGGCAGAATGTCCGAGGAATTCCGTACAAAATATCCGCCCTCCGATAGGAATCGAACCTGTAACCTATACGCAAGTGTCATTTAGCCATTTAGCTAAAGAGGCAGTCAAGTTGCTGTTTTTAAACGACAAATTTCCCATGATTTTTTCGAACGATCATATCTGCTCGAAGCGTACCGTAACATAAACAAATGACAACATATATTATGAAATGGACTAAGTCCAAGAATTATTTTCTGTTTATACGTTATTTTCATAGATATAAATATTTAAGTAAATACTCGGGCATTCAGACCGGTAAATGTAGATAATACAGTTTATTATAATCAGAACATTTACTTAAATAGTTGTATCTATAAAAATAACGTATAAACAGAAAATATCTTAAAATAATTGTCGGACTTAGTCCATTTCATAATATATATATATATATATATATATATATATATATATATATATATATATATATATATATATACATGCGAAAGATAAAATGGTTGAGAAATTCTCATTTAGGGTTCCAGTTTCTCACCCCCTTAGCAGCAAAATCTTTCCAATCTTTTGCGATTCATCTTTCTTGTTTCCGCCATCATTTTTACCCAGCTTCACCTTCTTTTTTTAACTGCTTAAATTTGTCAGGTCAACATTCTCATCTTGCAATCCAAAAGAAAAAATGAAGGTGTGCAAGCGAAGTTTTCGCTTTATTAATCACCATTTACGAAAGTGAAGACAAGCCAATGTGAAACTTCTTCCCATTCCCATGAGCCCGCGGCTGTCTCCTCACTTTAGACAACCTACCGCACTGGAAACTGGTGCGATTATAGCGAGAATGGTGATTTCCCTGATGTGAACAGGGCTGGCCAGACCGGAAATAAATTGTAGCGAACATGGCAGGAAAAATGTCCGCCATGACTAACGCTAGGAACTGTGTGTCCTTGGTGTACGGTGTTTGTGCTGCGGCTCATCTGTTAAAAACGCTGCACGTTTGACTCAAGAATGATTAAGAAGACTTCTAAGCGTTGTGTCGGTTCAGGACATGGGCGATTATAGTTCTCCACAACTTCCTATCTTTTGTATCACTTGTGAAGATTATCTTTAGGCTATATCTCTTAATCTCTCTTCTGCCAACCATTTATACAAGCTTGTTAGTGTATTTGATCCTTTCCTCTATCACTCTAGCCTGAAAAATATCTTGTGGTTGTCAAATTCTTCAAATCCTTTTTTTCTCATTATTTGCCTTAGGAATGTCAAATGACTTTCTCATTCTAAATAGTTTTCTTTTTGTTTCCATTTCCCTTAAAATTTCCTCGTTATTTACATGTCCAGTCGTTAGTATTTCTCTCCTGCAAGCATATCTACAGAATCACAAAACGATAAGCGTTTTCAGATGATCTCTGGTCAGATCAGGTAGAGTGGATTTAGCATGCCTGCTCATTCACTAACTATTATTTCAATCTTAACCATTAAAGCTTGTCATTGATCAACATGAACGCCAATGATGGAAAACGATAAATGAGTGTGTATGTTTTCCGCAAAGCCTGCAGTAGTTGGCACCCTAACCCTCACCCGAGCATCGGGATCGTCATCCCCTCTACTTATTCTCTTTCTCCCCTCTGGTGGCGGTGGCGGAGATGGCTCTGAAGTTACAGCCTCCTCTTGAAGAGTAGTCAAAGACAGTTTGGCAAGGCCAGTTGCGTGAATTTGATTTTGGTGGACAACTCTACATGACCACTCACTTGTTCAGAAGCAGCTCCTTCGCGGCTCAAAAGGGATTGAGACAGACGAGATCTGGCAAACCTGGCTACATCGGGCCATCGGATGCTTAGTCTGTCAAAGTGTGCCTTGATTACACTAGCCCGTGTGGCGCTGCCCTCTTCTGCCGGTGTGCTCGTTGAGATCGTTTATATATTTGCCTATTCCGCCGTTGAGGTCTTCGGGGGTTAGTCGCATTCAGTCTGGTTCATCTTCCTCACGCTATGGGTGGCCCTACAGGAGTTGAATCTCCAGATGCTTTTGCTCTTGAGATCACTGGGACACGCAAACCTACAACCATAACAAGGAATGACCATATATATTTTAGACTGGATGTCGGAGTGAACAGTTCGTTAACAAATACATCATTTTGACATTACTTTAATGACAATAAGTAAAGATATTAAAGGTTCAGCCGAAATAAAAATTCGGTTCGACATTTCAGTTCTACTACGAAAAAATGTATAATCTTAAGAAATAATACATTAACATATAAGGATATGTGACTAATTTACGCGTATAAATTTTGTATTAACGTGTGCCTAATTTGTGTTTAGAAATGTCAAGTAATTCGACGATTAGATGAAGCCAAGTAACAATACAAGAAATTTTTACTTTAGACTTTTCATAAGCAGCACGATGCAAGTTTATCTTCATCGAATCACCGTTACTTCATTATATTCCACTCAATTTCATTTTTTACGGGTATATTATACAAATATGCATCGATTATTTTATGATCGATTATAATATTTTTAAATTTAAACATCACAAAAAATATTTAATTTCGTATTTTCGAGTTCTGATAAAATTAGAATTATCGTTAGATAATTATCATAGCCAGCAAATACTTTGCAGCAGTCTACTTGTCATTTCTCTATGTTTACCTAAGTATCACATTGAAGCGCGGTTGATAAATTCATATGTATTGATATATATATATATAGCATAAACACAAATATAAGCAAGATAAGCAAAGTCATACTTGAATGAGAATGTAATTACACCAGGAATGCAACAGGGGTCAACCAGTAGAGAAATGCCAAAGATGCTATAAATTTGTTCGCTAATATTTTAATATTAGCGAACAAATTTATAACAAACAAATAAAAGCGAGTGTACTTTTATGCATTTTGCATTTATAGACCTGGCTAAGAATTACTGCACCATCACGAACGATGATATCAGCATAATCATACAAGCCCAAAAGCCCACGATGGTTCTTTATGGACCAAAAATAGTAATCCCAACTTCTCTATAGCAATGGGTGCGTTCGACTCCGTAGAAGCTTGTGAGTTAGCTGGCATACTACTACAATGGAGGCTGAGATATATTTTCGATAGTGATAATACTGGAATGTACAAGGACGATGGAGTGATAAAGCTCACGGACTTAACATCACCTCGGTCACCAACGTCAAGATGATCAATTTCCTAGACACTTTGTTCGATCTATCCAGAGAACTGTACATGCCGTATAATAAGGAATTTTATAATCATACATATATTACTAAATAATCTAACCACCCGCCGTGTATATTTAATAACCTCCACAAATCTGTACAACATAGACTCTCCACTAACTCCAGCAGTAAATATATCTTTGACAAATACAAAACCAAATATGTTGATGCATTAAATAGAAGTAAGCATAATGTTGAACTAAAGTACTTCCCTAACACTAGTGCGAATACCAATAGTAAATCTAAGAATAGAAATCGCAACATTATTTGGTTCAATCCGCCCTTCAACAGTAACGTCCGGACCAACATCAGTAGAATTTTTCTTAGGTTAGTACATAAACATTTCAGTCATAATCCATTACTCAGAAGAATCTTCAACAAGAACAACGTTAAGGTTAGCCACAGCTTCACTAAAAACCTTGAACAATATTTAGCCCAAAATAATAGCGTAACGCTTAACAAATATTTAAGCAGCACTCGTAGCAATGGTTGCTGTGATGATGAAAAATGTAATTGTTATAAAGGTACCCTCTGTCCAATGAACGGTAAATGCATGTATAAAGGAGTTATCTATAAGGTTAGCGTCATGCACAATGACCGGATTAAATTTTATTTCGGATTTACCGCTAATAGTTGGAAAAAGCGTTTCTATCATCACAAAATGGCCCTTAGCAACAAAAATTATGCAAACGCCACAGCATTCTCTAAGTTTTACTGGAGTATCAAAACAGATACCGACACACTTTACATACATTGGGAATCCGTAGCCCAAACCAAGCCATTTTCCGGCATGGGGAGATGATGCAATATATGCCTATTAGAAAACAATTCATCCTCAAAAATAAGTGTTTCTCTTAAAATACTGGAAGCCAGGTTAAATTCCTCTTTTTTTATTATATATTTTTCTTTCATTAAGTTTTAGGTTTCATACCCGCTTATCTCCCTTTAACCTGACAAGCGTTATTATATCAAAACCAGAGCAGCGTCTCCAGTAATAATTTGAAATTTGAAATTCCTACGTTTTCCTTTATTTATTCATTTTTATTTTTTTTAATTTTTATCTTTTTTTTTTGTTAAATGAACCCAACCTGCACTACATTTCATGCCCCTTGTCTAATTTTTGATCTATGAAGCAGCGTTCCTCCCATTTGACATCTGTGTATTTTTATAAAAACATAAGATACACTTTGTGCCCAATGAGCTGGAAAACCAGTAGAACTTAAGTCGCACACCAAAACGTTGGTATATGTATATTTATTAATTATTTTATTATTTATTAATTTGTTAATATATAGATAGGCGCGTGATTGAGTGGTTAAAACTTTCGCTTTCTAACCATGAGAACCGGGTTCGAATCTCACCATGGTCAATTTGTCAGGATGTTATCGAAATGGATCGAAGTCGATCCCTGCGTGATTAAAACCATATTACAGGTTGACCCAAACGTTGTGAGTGAAATTGACGGAACTCTTGAGGGCCGTCGATAGCAGGAAATTACAAGGCCGAGGGCTTGAGCGTGATGGCCTTATTCAAATTGTTGATCACGCTCTCTCCCAGAAACTGTAACTAAGATCTGCTCAGCATAGTTGCAGTATAAACTACAGGTGGGCTCTGTGTGTGTTGCCCGAGCGAACGTCTGAATTAGGGATTGGTTAGCTGCCCTAGTAGACGGGTATCCTCGAATATGGGTGGCCAGCTATAATTATATATATATTATGTATGTATACTGTGTTTGTATAATTGCTATTATCATACAAAATACAAATAATTTAAACCAAGATATCAAGCAAACAAGAAGAAAATAATTGCACATACATTTGCCACATGAGGATATCTTCATAAGAATTTAGTAATTGTTCTTTAACTTATAAATTTTCAGATACCAAACGTATTTTTTAATCTTTCTACTATTCAGTTTATTTTCTCGTCGGTAGATTTCGAGGATATTTTCATATTTAGTTAAAATTTTGGTATATATTCCTTTGGAAATTTAACATGGATTCCTGGATTGAAAAAAGTTTTAGCAGAAATAAGGCAACGAGTCAAATTCAGTGTTTTCATTACATTGGATTCGTTCAACTGAAATATCACTTTTTCATTCATTTATTTTTTTCTTGTTTTCATTTCAACTTTATACGTCTCGCTTCCTGCATTCCGTGCTTTTTACACAACCTAAACCGGACATAATGGTGCTGCCGGCAAAAATCGCGAAAACGAAACGAAATGTGGAGGAGAAAAAGAAAGTATCAAAAAAATTCTAATTGAACAAATATACATAATCGGCAGACACACACATTAGAAAAGCTCTCATATTCTCAGCAATGTTTTCATGCACACATTCAGTACATTAAACACCCGCATTTACAAGCATACGACAAAACGGCACACTCACACATGATTACTTGTATATCAATCCACATTACTTAATTTTCATGTATATATATATACATTAAAAATCTGCATTGTTGTAAACAAGGTCTTTATAGCCACATAAACGGATAGCAACCCCTTTATATATGAACAGGTTTAGAGAGTCTCGCCGCCTTTCTAGTACCCAACTCTAATTTACTAAGAGGCGCCTGGTTAAGATACGCCCTGATGTCTCTAGAATTTCTGTTTGATCCAGCATAAGATGTCCTCTTGAGTTCGTAGGGAACATATCGGATGTCTTGCTCATTTCCCGATCCTTTACAATGACCAAGATTTTTATATTCATCAACTTAACAAAAACTAAGGAAATTGAATAATCTCAGAATGATACAAATTGAACGAGATATGAGTGACCAAGAACTTTGTAAGTACGGATTTACAGCATTCGCCTTGTAACTATTTGTAATAGCATTAAAAACCAAGCCAAGTCTTACCTCGACATACTTTAGCAAATTGACCAAGAGGATAAAGGTATTCTTCACGTTAAAGTATTGCATTTGTATCTCTAAGAGAGTAGGACAAGCTTATCTCACATGTTCCTGTGAAAAGATAGGCTATATGATTATTAGTATTAGTGAGACCGGTTTAACGTAAATAGTAAATCCATTTCATTGTACGCTCCATACAGAACACATAGCGTCGTGCAATAAATTCCAAAGACGACTGACTTAAGGTATACTAAGTTTAGTTTAGCGGGTAAACATTTAGAATATATTATTTATATAATGAATTTATTTTCAGACTTATATATGTTATATATATATATATATATATATATATATATATATATATATATATATGAAAAATTTCTCAGAGTTAACCTGTAAAAAAGACAATATTTATAAATGTAAAAGATAATAGGAAAACTGTAATAGTTGCTGACGCGTTTCGTCCGACGTGGCCTTTTTCAAGGGGAAACGAAATGAATTTAATAAATTAATTTCGTTTCGGCAACTATTACAGTTTTCTTATTCTCTTTTACATTTATATATATATATATATATATATATATATATATATATATATATATATATATATATATATATATATATAATTATTTTCAGACTTATATATATATATATATATATATATATACATATTATGTATATATATAGACATATATATATATAGACTTATATATATATAATTATTTTCAGACTTATATATATATATATATATATATATATATATATATATATATTATATATATATATATATATATATATATATATATATATATATATATATATATATATATAAAGGAAGAACAGTAAGATATATAATCCAGTGTTCTTATAGATATTTTTTATTTTTACACAATAGTGCTCAATGTAAATTTATATTATAAATTAACTGATTTAAAATATGGATTTTCGCTACACAGTAATAACTATGTTTCAAAAATTGAAGCTAAAAGCTTCGAATTTAATTTTAAAGGCACGGCAAAGATTAATAATTGAATGTTTCCAAGGATACAGAGAAATCCACTCATCTAGACAAGGGGTACTAGTTGTTCAATTTCAATTTTTCGTCGTATCAGTTAATAGTTACATTCGAAAGCGGGGTTATGTTTAGCGATGGGTAGGGACGTATTTTTCAACAAATTCTGACATCCGCTAAATGCATGTCGTCTGGATTTTTTATAAAATTTTTATTGTTAACGGCAAAATTCTTACGGCATTTTTTCTATTTGTATACTTAAAGATTTTGGGGGGCTGTTTAGGCTAGAATATGTTTAATTATGTATATGCGCGCGTGTGTGTGTGTGTGTGTGCGTGTAGGTAAAAAAAATAAAAATTGTTCTAAAGATTATGTACAAAGTTTTGTTTTATAGACTAAAATACGAATTTGGAAAAAGGCATCTAATACTTACAATAATATTTATTTATAATAAATATATTTTTAGAGAGAAAAAAATTAAAATTAAAACTTTGTTACTTACAATTGGATTTTCAATGTTTTTTGTTTTTTTCTAAGAAAACTAACTTGTTTGTTACTTTAACTGTTTGTATCTCCATTTGTTGACTCCTATTCTTTGAACAAATGATAAAAATGAAACAAATCAAAGGTGATAACTGGCTATATATGACAAGGATATTTTAGTAGAATCTATTTATGCAATGGATTAAGAATTGCTTTGAATTTGCTGATGAAAAATGTTTCTTTATTAATTTGCCTTCATTCAGTGGTTCTGTAGTCGCACTGGTTGAATGGGAAGACACTAAAATTTGGAAGATTTTGTCCTCCGCATTCATCTGTATATTGGTATTCTTATGGTGTGTGTGTGTGTGTGGGGGGTCGCTATACATACATACATACATACATAAATACTTATGCACACACACACATATTTATATGTGTATATGTATATGTGTATATATATGTATATGTGTATATATATGTATGTATATATATGTATAGATATATATTTATATATATGTATATATATGCATACGATGATGGACTCTCCCGTCGGACTCGACGTATGAGGGTCAGGCAGATCAGTTCCCAGAAACTGAAAGCCCGACACCGACACATGAGATTTGATTATAGCAGTGAAGGCTTTGTGCAGGGCCATCCACACTTTTTGGAGGGACGAATACAGGGACCTGGTGTAGCGAATGCTACAAGGTCCCCAAACGACCCTCCGCAGGTTTTGAATTCAGAGTTGTCCTTCTCCTAGACCAGTTGCCATCCAAGGCTATAGAACCCAGTCTGTCCTGCTATTTACACATAGTTGGAGGGAGTAAAAGAGGATTCACACCTTTCCCAAGGGTAATAAAGGAGGCACGGTGGAGTAATGGCTAACGGCTTGGATTGAGGAATCGGAGAGCCGAGTTCGAATTCCAGTCGAATCCATTACATTCACTTACGTGCTAATACCCTTGGGAAAGGTGTGATATGTACATATATGTATATATGTATGTATATATTGTGTATTTAAACAGCAATCCTTCTTTCATAGAATTTCATTAAATATGACAGACAAGGTGCTTTAAGTTTTTTATATAATTTCCCATGTGATCTTATTTTTTTTTCTTTTCAGTAGATAAATTATATAAAAACTGTCCAAATTTTGTTTTTATCCGAGCACTTTCGGCTATAAATTTAGCCATTTATGTTAACTGTTATTGTTAGATTGTTGAATGTATGTATTTATATAGATTGCTGTATGTATGTGTTTATATAATGTTTCATTTTCAAAACACGGTCAACATATTGTGTCCATGTTCATAGTTGATATTATTGAGTGTTGTTTTTTGTTTTTATTAATAAGGCTTCCAGGTTTTTTGCATGTAGACGATGCTATTATATTTGTGTTGTCAACAAGTATGTTACAAATAGGGTCCAGTAGGTTACCATCAGTATTTAAATGAGACTTAATTGAACTATGGTCAGAAAGATGTAGCGTGAGTCTTCTTGTCAAACATGTTGTACGGTCGCCTATATTATTTACGAATTTTGATTGATCAGGAATACAATTCCTTAATGGACATTTAAATTCGTAAATAATATTTGTTCTATTTAATTTTGTTCTAAGAGGGGAATTGTTATTTTTAGCTATAAAGTTGGCGGTTTAAAATTTTTTGTGATAAATAAGAAGTCTCTTTTTTGCTATCATCTACTGTTGGTGTGCATTTTTTATAATGTTCTTATGTCTAGTTTCATCTTGTTTGTAATTTTCGTTCATCTGATTTTTATCAAATATATTAATGCTCTTGTTTCTGTTTATATTCTTATCGTTGCTATTATCTACCTAGAAAAAGCTTAATATGGAAATGCAACAAGCCATATATATATATATATATATATATATATATATATATATATATATGAAGAATATAGTTTTAAGGTGTGCTATATTTATGAAATAAAGGGCTCATTATTAGAGACAGAGCGTATGTAAATATAAATATAAAAGTGAACATTGAAGTCAACATTCAGAGGTGACAGGCTGTTTCCTGCTAGGCGCAATCGTCAGGCCGCGAGTGTTGGATTTTTTCTCGACTATATATTTGTTTATTTATTTATTTATTGCGTTAAATTATTTTACTTGTTTTTATTTTCCTTTTTATTTTTATATTTATTTATTCTTTTCGGTTTCCGATGTTTTATTAAGGTAGTAATGTTTTTGTAAAGGGGTAGTAGTTTATTCTGTTATTATTTTGACTGGGGACAATTTTTAATTGGTATATTATTTTATTATTTATTTATTTGGATTGATCATTTTTACTGTTAATACACCACTGACCAATATATATAAATAGTCGAGAAACAAATCCAACACTCGCGGCCTGACGATTGCGCCCACCATGTAACAACCTGTTGCCTCTGAATGTTGACTTCAATGTTCACTATATATATATATATATATATATATATATATATATATATATATATATATATATATAAGACTCACGCTACACCTTTCTGTCCGCATCCACTACCAAGAATCGCACCCGGTCCGTTAAGATACAACACAAGCGGGCCTCGGTGACGAAGAGGAAACTAAGTAGCTAATAAATATAGATTTATACATATAGATATAGATATGCAATGCTGCTCGCCTCAAATATGGCAAAGCTCATATTAATAAGCTATGAAAATTCTGGCAAAAACTTGTATGATCGGATGAGACCAATCTAGAGCTTTTTGGGTGGAAGAATAAGTGTTATATCTGGCGAGCTCCTAATACAGCTGTTGAAGAGAAGAATTTGATACCAACCATTAAACATGGCAGTGACAGCATTATCATTTGGGATGTTTTTCTGCAGCTAGAACAGGCAAAATAGTACGCATTGGCGGAACAATGGACTGCAAGATATCAAGCAATTTTCAATGAAATTGTCTTGTCCTCAGTTCAAAAGTTCGGTTTTGGTAGGGGATGGAACTTCCAACAAGCCAATGATCTGAAGCATCAAAGCAAATCTATAAAATAATGGGTTCGTAAAAAGAAATTTCAAGTCTTGGAATGGCCTAGTTAAAGTCCTGATCTAAACCCAATTAAAAATCTGTAATTCAAGTGAAAGAAGGCAGTACATGCAAGAAACCCAGATAAAATCGAGCAATTGTGGGAATTTTACCAAAAGCAATGCTAAGAAATAGGCACTCATTACTGCAAGAAAATATAGAAAAAGAGTGGTTGATGTTGTAACCATAAAAGGAACAATCAACAAATATTAAATGTAAAGTTCACTTACTTTTGGACATCTTGATTTTAATTTTTAATTAATATTTTATTCCAGCTTGATAAAAATGTTTGAAAGTGGTTATAATTCATTTAATAAAGGTTTTTCTTAATGGGTATATAGTCTAATTTAGATTTATTGATCATCAGGAAAAAGAGACGATTTTTAAAAATATTATCTTAGAGATTCACTTACTTTTATATATATACTAGAGAGAGAGAGAGAGATTCTGCTAAAAATATTTCGGTCAAAGTATTCAGTTTAAATTTTCAACTAAAGACAAACTTAAAACAAAATAAAACATCGAAATTTTCAGACAAATAAAACAGCTACACTGAACCGGAGATATGATATAAAAATGCATGTTTTAAATCTTAACATGTTTGTAACGTTAAAGAATAGTTATCCAATTCATTTTAAGACAGCTTCATCTAATGAAGCTGTCTTAAAATGAATTGGATAAGTATTAAAAAAAAAAGGAAAATTATTTACTTTTCTTTTTTTTAAATTTATTCTTCATGCTTCATTTATCTTTCCTGTGATAATTCCCATTATACACATATGTGACACCGCAATCCGCACGTCGTTCACTCCACAGCATGTTGTGACATCCAAGGTCGGCTGTGCCTGCATATACACCCGATTCGCTATGTTCACATGCTGTGATGGAATTCAACAAAGAATAAAAACAAATGATTTTCAAGACACTGGCTGGGAAATATCAACAATACGAATTTTCACTAAACTGTGGAATTCTTCCTACAGCTTCGAGAATGTGGGCTACTATCTTACTAACTTCCAGCCAGAAAAAGTAGACACTTACATTCACTGACGACTGCTGATTTCTCACTGCTCTCTGGTCCCTTCTTACAGCCGGTCCCTTCCTTACTGGCCGCTGGACACTTACTTACTCACTGCTGACTTCCTACCTCTCTCTGCTTATACGGATACTGGCTGGAGTTGGTGGATGTCACCACCCCCTTATCCGTCCACTTGTGTTCCGAAAAAATAAACCACTCAAAAAGCTAGATGTGAGGTCAGTTTCTTTAAAGAACTCTACTGTTATGATTATCTAAAAACATAGACAACATTTTATGTTTTCCAATTCAAAAGCGGACTGGAGACAGGAATCCCGAAAACTCTGGCAATTAAGTTGATTCAAAGATGGATTGGAGACGAAAAATTTCTAAGAAACTCAGATAATTAAGTTAACTTAAAAGGAAAAAAGATGTATCTACTTATCTCCTACGTATGTGTGAAAAATCGTTTTGCTATACACGAAGGTTCATTTTTCATGAATGTTATTTAACGGTACTTAATAGAGACATGCAGCATTCATTAAACAGAATAATTATGTTCTGCATTTATCGTCACATGATCAACAAATATAATTCTGCTGCCTACAATACTAGCAAAAAACAAGATACCAATCCCCTACTTGACATTACTAGGCGAAAATATCACTCCATACTGCTACATTTTATTTCTAAGTGGTGTGAATATTTCCATGAAACACTAGCAATCTACCAGCTCGACATTCATTAATAAAAATTACTGAGAAATCAGTTTTCCTGTACTTCTTCACTCATAGTGAACGTTCCTCTTCGTGATGTTCACTTAAGTTATCAGTACGTTCTCATGTTTTAACCAATATATTCAAATGCTGCATTTTCCACTTTTTATATTCGTAACACCATCTGCAATTTTTTTTCTTGCAGATGAATCCACTTTTTCTTGTTAAATCCACTTTTGAAATCACTCTTATCATTTTCTACAAATTTCTTTTTATGACATCAGACGATTTTTCCAGGAAAAAACCAGAAAATAAATATTAATCATATTATTATACACCATATTTTACAATATCTTGCCAATATTTAGTTTGTTTTTGAAACTCTGATATTGTGTCCTTTTTAAAACCCAAGAAATAAATATTAATCATATTATTATACACCATATTTTACAATATCCAGAAAAATATTTGATGTATTATAAAATTTCAAACCATCGATTATTATAAATATTTCTAATATAAAGAGATATCATAGATACAACCTAGTCAATAAGGCGTTTGGTACGTGAAAGAGCTGTTTCATATATATTGCTCTTTGGGCTGTCATAGGTGAAACTCCTCTTTCACGTACCAAACGTCTTTTTGATTGGGTTGTATCTTTCCTGATCTCTTTAGGTTGAAATGATGATCCCTCTTCCTGTTGTGACCTCCTGATCCAGTTTTCCTCTCTACTGTTCCCTTTTTAAAACTTATTCACCTTTCTCTTGATTTTTCTTGAATGTACTTTGAAAATGGAAGCCAGAGTATGAATGTTGGTACCGTTACTGAAGGCCTGAATGATATTTTTCTTCTCACCATTGCACGTTTCGGAAGACAGTGGGGCTGACACAAAACGATTTTTCTGATTCTCTTTCTAGTAGAATAACTCAAAGGAATTGTCAGTGATTCTTACGACAAATGGTGTTAAGATGGTTAAACATTTTATCTGAAAACCTGGAAAAATAACTGAATTAGTTTAGTGCTTTTTTACATATTAAATATTTTGTTGGATGGACAGTTATGCGGTTACACCACTTGAAATTTTTTTTTTATTACACCCTTTATTAATTAGTTAGACATTTGCTATATTTATGTGCGAGTAGCAGTAATAATTTCATCATTCTCTGCGTGTGTTTACCGTAATGCCCCAATTTTAACGAAAATGCCCTTCAAAATAAACTAGTTATTATGTTAGGTGAATTGTTAAAATTCTTGGGAATGGGTTGTGCCGGAAACTTTTCAGCACTTTAACCACATATTCAGAATACACTTTTAGGAGACGAAGCATGTGATATATTTTACAAGTCAATTTCTCATTCAAGCGAATCAAGATCATTACCATGGATGTTCCCAGACTGCCATGAGAAATAAAAGGCATCCTCTGCTTGTGGCACAAGTCGTCAGCTGCAGCAACGTGGATAATCATCAATGTACTTCTTGAGAGAAGCTAATTCTTTCGTAAAGCGAAGTTTTTGTGGTTTGGCTCGCTCCAGTTATAATATCAAATTGCTTACGTATATTTGTATTAGAATCCATATTTTAGTCGAATTGTAAAGTTTAAACCTATAATAATCTGATTCTCTCCCTAATACTTTTCACTGGCAAGAACT
>OZ038493.1:107154211-107156711 GCA_964036315.1 Acanthosepion esculentum
TCTGTATAATGCCTCTTATGTCGATAGATCTCGTGGATATGTCGACTCTTTATTTCCCACTCGATATGCTTTAAGTAAAGACGACCCAAGTTCAGGACATAATCGAACCATCAATTATGCTAAGAATGTGTCCTACTGAAGCTGACGTTATTAATTTTCACCCAGTGCCAGTGTGCAGTTTCCAAACTGGTATAATAAATAACACTAAAAATATTTTTTAAATGCTAGAATCCTGAATATTGATTTTTTTTAAGCAGCCCCTACTTGAAAGATTGTCACAATACAATTTTCGACTTTTCTGCTCCTCTCCAAGAAATCTTATTTTTTCCATTTTCAATATTTCTACTATCGATTAAGCCCTTCATTTCAGGAATATACAAGATGGGGAAAAGTATCTCTTACATTTTCCCCCAAGAAATATTAGGTTGGTGCAAAAATAATGTCGTTTTTTGACGTTCAACTTCGTGTGAGAAAACGACATTATTTTTGCACCAACCTAATACTACCAACATAATGGTAAAAGAGTAATGGCAATGATGTCTTCATTTAACTAATGTCTAACCATAATATTTATATTTGTATAAAACAAAAATTGAGGCACACTTACAAAAGTGGGGATTGGAGAAAGCCTGTCTTCATCTGTGTTGTCTTACAAACTTAGCTAGCTAAAATCAGTGACCAAAACAAACTATACAATATTCCTTGCACCAAAACACCACATTCTTACTTACCATTCTTCCTACAAGCATCATAATACCTCGAAGACCCTATGAATTCCTAGCTAGTCCCATATGTAAAATTTCTATGGGGAGAGGTGACGCTAATCATTATGTGGGTGGTATTTCTGCCGCACTCTGTTTAATATTTTTACTTTTTCTAAACTTAAGAGGGGAGTTCAGTTTGCTACACAAATTCATAGTAAATTGCTCCTCCTATTCTAGCCAAAAAGATAAAAAGGAAAATAATTAAAAATAACAATATGGAAAAATGTAAGAATATCCTTTAAATTCATATTTTGTGGCTGTTCTGAAATTATTTCATTTTTATGTAAGCATTATTTTGACACAACAAAAAGCAATTAAGAATATGCTTTATAATATATAAGTACTAACTTTCTTTAGTTTAATCTGAAATGATTTGAAGACCTTATTTGTAAGAATCTACTTTTGCCTGTGGTAGAAGTATATTCATTGGCTTGCGTAAGGAAAACTCCTTAGAATTTAGGAAATTAAAAACAAATATGATATTCATATGTTGATGTTCATATTTCTTTATATAAAAATAGGGTTTTTATACAGAAAGCTCGCGTGTCCAAGAAATAAGCGTTGTTTTTATTTTTTTCATATTACGATCTAATAAGCACTCCCACCTTATTGATCGTAATATGAAAAGAATTGGGGAAAACAAAGATTATTTCTTGGAAGAGTGAGTTTTCTGCATAAAATCATTTTTTCTTATTCACATCTTCCCCACTCACAACTTAGCATCGTCTTGTTTCAAGATAATCTTAAGAAATTATAAGAAGTGAATGTTTTAAAACAAACCAATTTCAACAATCTCTCACGACTGTTTGGGTTTTGTATTATCCTGTTTTATTCTATAAATGTGGGTTACTATTATTAGACAAGAAATCTTCTGTCGATAGTGTGAATATTTTCATAGTTTACGAGATCTGTCCGAAACATATCCTGACATTTTGAATAACTTAACTGATTGCGAAGCTTCGATGTAACAACCTAACCAATCGGATTTGGACTCCTGAGTTGTTTTTGTTTTGTTTTTCAGAATCTCGATTCACCTGTGTTGTTGCCTGATTGTTGATGAAATCAATACTAAACAGACATAAACATAGCCTATCACAGCAGCTGCGTGAGAAGATTTGGGAAATGAATTCGAGTGGCTGAACTCAGGTTTTAAGGGTTTGTCTCCTGAATCCCGATTCTGCATTTTACCTACAAATAAAAACAAGGCTGGTTTTACTTTACTTTGGCTTTTATTTCAGTCGATGATGCATGAGCAGAATAAATCTATTGGGGGGAGGGGATCAATGTGCCTCATGAGTCTCTTCTATCTTGCTGAGGAAAGGATATAACATGACCGACGCAGGCTACCCAAATCCTCAACCAATCTATGCACACACACACACGCGCACACACACACACACACACACACACACACACCCATATATATATACATATATATATATATATATATATATATATATATATGTATATATATATATATATATATATATATAACAGTTTTTTTTGTTCAAATCTAAACGGTGATATAAAATGTAAAAAAGAAAAGGCGAATGTACAGAGCTGTTAAATATTAAAATCAAGAAATACTAACCACTCATACTACCATGGTTTCCATCGGTAAGATTTCTTCGGGCAGTCGAGATTATTTGTATTCCCAGAAAGTTTTGTTTATTTTTATTTGAACATTCTCAACGGGAATTCCGCCTGAAGGGGAGGAGCAAAGCAAGAGTAAGGGA